>CM014737.1:11637077-11724255 GCA_004329165.1 Spatholobus suberectus
AAAATCAACTCTACCAAACAATCATTATATTATATATATATATATATATATATATATATATATATATATATATATATATATATATATATATATATATATATATATATATATATATATATGTATGTATGTATGTATCAACATATCAACATATCAACACAACCATCAACTCAACCACAACAGTCACCATATTATATATATATATGTATCAACATAACACCACGTGGCCTACTTAGCACCACCTATGGTCCAACAGTCACCATCAACCCCATGCACGCCCAATTCGGCCTCTTGCATGGTCAACAGGTAAGGCCCTATCCAAGCAGCCCACCTCATGAGAAACCTCATACAATAATATCATACACATCAAATGGAGGTCCTATCTAAGAAACCTTCCATTTCACAACCAATCCAACAATCAACTACAATTTGAAAACCAAGACCTTCTTTAAAAACCATTTGGAAGATTGACAAATCTTGAAATTTACAAAACCCTTTGAAACAATTCACTTCTTTAATTTAAAGAAAATCATATCCCAACTGGACAACTCTCCATCATTCTCAAATAGAGCTTTTGAAAATCTATAATATTCTTTTTATATGTGTATATACAAAATATTTCACGTTTTGAAATGAAAACTTTAAAATCTTAAATAGTACATTCAGTTCTGAAATAACAGATTATGTACTGTAGTAATAGATTACATTCGTTTAGTAAAAATGCACCAGATTTCCTTTTTCAGCAAGGATAATCGATTATGTGTTTCCATAATTGATTATTTTTGAACCAAAACCAGAAGAAATTTTTCTGAAACCCAGATAATCGATTATCAAAGTCCATAATCGATTATTCCCGAAACAAAATCATCAAAACAGCTTTTGGAACTCCAAATAATCGATTATGTGATCCCTATAATCAATTATCTGTGACGAATTTTTGAAAAAACGTGATTTTCTCTGGAAAAACTCAAGCTTTTCAACCAAATAACACAGATTTTCGAATCAATGGTGTTCCAACAACATCAATCCACCTCAACCAAGTTCATACACATCAGATTACACAACAAATTCAACATTTCATCACAAAATCATCAATTTCTCATCCAAATCTCAAAATTTTCCCCTAAAACCCATTTTCAACCAAAACCAATGAAAATGGCAGCATCCACAAAGATTCAACCAATTATAAGGCAAGAAATCAACATACCAATAGTTATTAACACAAAACAACCGATTTGTAAGCTTCCCTTACCTCTAAAAGTATCTGGATTTGAATTTTGGTTTTTTGAGAAACTTATGTCTTGAGTCAAAACCTTCTGCAAATTTGTTCTTTCTCTCACCACAATCACTAAGTCGGGCTTGGAAATCCTCTAACACACTTATCAACTTCAGATTTCTAGAGAGTGATTAAGAGAGAAATAAAGAGAGAGAAAGAAAATGAGAGAATGAAGGGAATTCCTCCCCCCCCATCCCTTATATACTCGACCCTCCTAGAATTCTCACACGGACTTTTGGCCAAGGCCCAAACCTCACCAAGCCACTTTCCTTATCTCAAAAACTGGTCTAACTTAACTGTTTTCTCTCAAAAACCCAAAATCATTCTCCCAACATATCCAAATTGGCTCAAGCACATATCTCAAATTTCCTAAATTCAAACCAGAATTTCAAACCAACAACTCACAACCATCATCACATACAACATGCCATACATAGCAACAACTCATTTATTTCTTTTAATCACCTAGATTACTTATCAAATTTTCACTTTTTAGTTATTAAAACACTTAATCATGCATTAGGAAAAACAGGGTGTTACACAGCCAGTCATAAAGAAAAAGTCAAAGTGTTTCTTTTGTAAAAAGAAGGGACACATGAAGAAAGACTACATAAAGTTTAAGAACTGGCTCGACAAGAAATGTATTCCTTTTGTATTTGTTTGTTATGAATCTAATATGGTTAGTGTTAATCATAACACATGGTGGATTGATTCTGGTTCTACAATCCATGTTTCTAATACCTTACAGGGTATGGAAAACCTAAGGAAACTAGTGGGAAGTGAACAATACATCTATTCAGGAGGAAAGATGAGTTCACATGTGGAAGCTGTTGGGACGTGCAATTTGACTTTAAGAAGTTGATTTATTTTATGTTTGGAAAAAACTTTTTATGTTCCAAGTTTTTCAAAGAATTTAATTTCTGTTTTAAGACTTGCAACTTTGGGTTTTTCTTTTAATTTCTCGGACATTGCTTTTACTTTAACCAATAAAACTAGAATTATTGGTTTTGGTGCATTGATTGATGATCTTTATGAAATTAAATTACAAAAAGCTCCTTATAATTTTATGCATGTTACTGCTGGGTTAAAACTATGTGTTGTGAATGAGGAATCCTTTATGTTATGGCACCGGAGATTGTGACATATCTCCATTGAGAGAAATAAGCGATTAGTGAATGAAGGAGTACTTAATTAGTACTTTGGATTTTACTAATTTTGAGACTTGTGTAGATTGTATTAAAGGTAAACAAACTAACAAGTCTAAAAAGGGTGCAAAGAGGAGCACAAATCTATTAGAAATCATACATACAAATATTTGTTGTCAAGACATGGACGCAAGTAGTCCGAAATACATTATCACCTTTATAGATGATTATTCACAATATATATATCTCTACTTTCTTCGTTATAAGGATGAAGCTTTGGATGCCTTTAAAGTTTTTAAGGCTGAAGTGGAGAAACAATGTGGAAAGCAAATTAAGATTATGATATCTGATAGAGGTGGAGAGTACTATGGTAGATACATGGAGAGTGGACAAGCACCTGGTCCATTTGCGAAGTTTCTTCAAGAACATGGGATTGTTGCCTAGTACACTATGCTTGGTTCTCCGGATCAGAATGGTGTAGCAGAAAGAAGAAACCAAACTTTAAAGGACATGGTGAGAAGTATGAGGAGTAATGCAAAACTTCCTCAATTCTTGTGGATTGAAGCACTAAATACAGCTGTGTAAATATTAAATCAAGTTCCAACGAAGGCTGTCTTAAAGACACCTTTTGAGCTATTGGAAGGTTGGAAACCAAGCTTGTGACATATACGCATTTAGGGATGCCCGTCTGAAGTGAGAATTTATAACCCACAAGAAAAGAAACTAGACACAAGGACTATTAGTGGGTATTTCATTGGATATGCTGAAAAGTCCAAAGGGTATAGATTCTATTGTCCAACACACAACACTAGGATTGTGGAATCAAGAAATGCAAAATTTCTTAAAAATGACTTGATTAGTGGGAGTGATTAGTTTCAAGACATTATTTCTGAAAAGGATCACTATGAAGCTCAACCCTCTGGATCAAATGACAAATTAATTGTCATTCACGCCCCTTAAGTACAAACGGGTGCTAGACAACCAATAATTGAAGTTCCACAAGTTGTTGAAAACAACCCTGTAGATCAAGTTGATGAGGAATAAAATTATGTTGAACAACAACCGGTTGAACAACAAATTCCCCAACAAGATAATGAGGCAACATTAAGAAGATCTACTAGAGTTAACATGTCAGCAATTCCCAGTGATTACATCGTGTATCTACAAGAATCAAACTACAACATTGGAGCCAAAAATGATCCTGAAACGTTTTCACAGGCTATGAGTTCTAAAGAATCAAATTTATGGTATAATGCCATGAAAGATGAGATGGATTCTATGGCGTCTAATTGAGTCTGGGATCTCGTTGAGTTGCCTAATGGTGTAAAAGGCATTGGATGTAAATCGGTCTTTAAAACAAAGAAAGACTCACAAGAAACATTGAAAGACATAAAGCAAGACTTGTTGCCAAAGGATTCACTCAAAGAGAAGGAATCGACTACACAGAGACTTTTTCTCCTGTATCTAAGAAAGATTCTCTCCTTGTAATTATGGCATCAGTAGCTTAATTTGACTTTGAATAACATCAAATGGATGTGAAAATAGCATTCCTTAATGGTGATCTAGAGGAAGAGGTTTACATGAAACAACCTGAAGGATTCTCCTCTAGTGATGGTGAGCATTTAGTCTGCAAGCTTAATAAATCCATCTATGGATTAAAACAAGCTTCTCGCTAGTGCTATTTAAAATTTCACGAGGTTATCACTTCATTTGGTTTTGAAGAGAACATCATGGATAATTGTATATGCCTGAAGGTTAGTGGGAGTAAGATTTGTTTTCTTGTGTTATATGTGGATGATATTTTACTTGCGACTAATGATAAAGGATTGCTATATGAAGTGAAACAATTTCTCTCAAAGAACTTTGATATGAAAGATATGGGAGAGGCATCTTATGTCATTGGCATTAAGATCCATAGAGAAAGATCTCAAGGCATTTGGGTTTGTCTCAAGAGACCTATATTAACAAAGTCTTAGAGAGATTTAACATGAAAGATTATTCACCGAGTGTAGCTCCCATTATGAAGGGTGATAGACTTGATTTAAGTTAATGCCCCAAAAATGATTTTAAGCGGGAACACATGAAAAATATTACATATGCTTCAGCTATTGGAAGTCTTATGTATGCTCAGGTTTGTACTAGACCTGACATTGCATATGCTGTTGGAGTTTTAGGAAGATATTAGAGTAATCCAGGTGTTCACCACTAGAAAGTTGCAAAGAAAGTAATGAGATATCTTTAAGGAACAAAGAAATACATGCTCATGTACAAATAGACTGATGATTTAGAGGTAATTGGCTACTTCGATTCAGACTATGCTGGTTGCGTTGATTCGCAGAAATCAACATCTAGTTATATATTCATGCTAGTTGGTGGGGCTTTATCTTGGAGAAGTGCAAAGCAGACCTTGACTGCTACTTCCACTATGGAAGCTAAATTTGTCTCTTGTTTTGAGGCTACCTCACATGGTGTATGGTTAAAGAGTTTTATATCTGGACTTAGAGTTGTGGACTCCATTTCTAGACCATTAAAGTTGTTCTATGACAACTCTACTGTTGTGTTTTTGGCTAAGAATAATAAAAGTGGAAGTTGAAGTAAACACATTGACATTAAATACTTAGCCATTAGAGAACATGTTAAGGAAAAGAAAGTGGTCATTGAACACATTAGTACTGAGTTGATGATTGTTGATCCTTTAACTAAAGGCATGCCACCAAAGAATTTTAAGGATCATTGATACGAATGGGACTTGGTTCCGTGATGTGATTTCATTGTACGTACATTTATTATTATTAATGAAACTCTTATTCAGTTTGATGTTTTCTCATATGGTTTAGAGCACATATTTGTTTTGAGAAATATCATTAAGATTAGATCCAGAATAAACATATGGTTTATTCATTAAGTTAAAGGGTAATATTAAGAAACTTAATATATTGTGATACATGGAAGATAATACTCATCATTAGAGGACCTATCGCCATGATTTGTGTATTTTGTTTCTTGTTATGATTAATAATGGGTTAAATGGACCAAGTGGGAGAATGTAACATATTTGCCGTTACAGTTATTCAAATCATTGAATAAATTTTCCGTTACTGAACATTCAAATTTAGAATCAATGATAGGAATTTCGTTACAGTTGGGTATTGATTCTGTTGTTTGAATTTGAAATCAATGGCTGAATATGGTCCATTTTTCAGTTAGATACGACCCATTAATTTTAGCGAAATGTTCAGGGACATTAATTCGTGCTATTATGTCAATTGAACTTTGTGATGGACAGAGCTCTATAAATTGGGGGTGCTCTTTATTTTAGATCACTGTGCCTGCTCTTTTCTTCAGAAAACACAATCGAGTTTGAGTGAGTGAAGGTTCAGAAAAGCCAAAACTGTGAAGGCTAAAGATTGAAGCAATGGCGGGAGGTTAGTATCTCATTAGATATATGTTTTCGCTTATTTTGATCTAAATGTGTTGTTTTATTTTTATAAAATGTTTAGATCAACACCTAAGTTTACATTGAGCTTATATGCTCTTTTGTTGGTGTTGTCTTTGTTGATTATCTCACCCCTTTGCTTTTGTTTTGTTTATTGGCTATGGCCTTGCTCGTCATCAAGCAGTAGATGGGAGAATACAGTCACCGCGAAGTACTTTTGGAGGCAGGATCATTGACCAAGCTTTGATACCAATGATGAGGTTAGAAACCCTATAAAGTGGGGGGAATGTCCATAGTGTGTGTGGGCTATGTAAGTTAGTAACTGTAGTTAAGGATTAGTTTAGAAGTTTTGTATTTATTTTATGATGCATTTAAAATGGGTTGTAAACCTGTTTTAATGATTTATTTTTAATGGGCATGGAACCTTTCAATTCTAGTCTTAAGAATGTTATTTATACTTTCCCAAACCCAATACCCCGTATACAATTGCTATCAGGTACTGATGGACAAGAGCTTTTCTTAAAGCTTTCATTTTATACTTTTGATTTTGAAAGTGTACTTGCCTGCTTGTTCAGGCTTGTTTATATTTTAAATGTAGTTCTATACCAACTGTCTATCAGGTACCTGCTGACACAGTCACTCTATGCGGCCATTTTCTTTTAATTTCTCTATACGAGGGTATTGCATGACATTTATTATTACCGATTCCATATGTTATGAAATGCTTGCACAAGTTTACTTTGAAAAGAAAAAAAAAAGTCTCCTTGTTTTTACGAAATTAAATTAAAGAAGGTTTTAATTATGTGGATCTAAATGATAATTAGTTAACTCTAATCCCAAACAGTTAGGTCACCATAGGTTTTCACTTAACATAGGTAACATCCTATTCTTTTGCTCCAAAGATAAAAATATTTGTACCATAAGTGTTTGGAATCTTTCTGTTCAATCATACCTAATCTCTTTTGAAAATATCTACATTTATGTTATTGAATTACTTATAGATAATTTAAAAATATATTATTTCCAAAAAAAATTTATATGAAAAGGATTTACCAAAATTTTTCTAGCCCTAAAAACCCTAATAAAATGGTGTTCTAAAATGAAAAATAACTTTAAAAGCAAATTACTAAAAACCCTTTTATGTGAACAAGGTTTCATCATATTAAGTTCTAACTAGGTTTTCAATCAGAATCGTCCTAATGAACACCTATATAAGGAAATTAATGAGTATAGGAAACATTAGGAAAATTTCATGGCTCTACTTCTAAGAAAGGTTTAGCTAACATGTAGTCATAATTCAATCTTGAGCTCTACATGAAAGTTGAGGTCTCTCTTTTAGTTTTCCTATAAGACCAAAGTCACATCCATTTAGAGGACGCAAAATTGGTCGAGCCTGCTAGGTTAGCTCGATCTCTCCCCACAAAATGTAAGGCTTGGACTCTAAATTTTGGGGTCAAATTAAATGCGGACCTTTGTAGCCTAATCCAATGAAGCCTGTGTAGTAATCGGGGTAGGGTCTGGCTAGCCCAGTTGAGTTTAAGCTGCCTAATGATGTTTGCCAACGTGAAAAATGTCACAACATCTACGTAAATATGACAAAGGTAACATATAATTGATTAGAACTAAAATTGACTTCTAACACATTTGGTGATGTACGTCCACTACTGATATGTTGTAGGTCCACTACTGATATGTTGTAGACAGTCAAGGATTGAAGAAATATCATGCTCTTTAACAATTATGGTCTTTGTGAATACCAACTTATAAACCTTATAGTGTCCATCATTATTATGCACCTCAAAGTTTTGCACAATATAAGTTTTTCCTTCTTCAAGTCCCATTTTCCATTTATCAAAATCAAAATATCCCACTATAGCATATATCGTGTCTCCCTACAAATATATAAAACAGATTCAACCATCTAATTCAATAAAGTCAACACTATAGATAAAGTTCAAATCATAATAAAATTAACATTATCTTTTCGTCCATGAAAATCATGTCAATGGTACGTGCTTTTGGTGGTTTTTGGACATACCAAAGATTTGTGATCCTAATTGTTAGTTTCCACGTCTCTTTAACACCGTTAACTTCTCCAACTGGACTGACTTTACGTGCCATTCCTTAATTGAAGAAATATAATTCATAAACGATGAAGCAAGAACAATATACCAATAATTTAAGCTTTGTATGCTTATCGATTTGGTCCAGAGTAGCTCACTGATCAGAGTTTTGCATTTGATCTTAAAAGGTGGGAAAGAAACTCAAATGCATCTCTGCATCAAAATAGGAGATATATATTGTAGTAGCTGGAAGAAACTTTAGATACGCAAAGTGAATTCAAAAAGTTGAATAATCTAAACAAAGCAAAATAAATTTTTGACAAAGTACTGTTATTCTGACCATAATAAAACAACACTGCATATTTAGTGCAGCAGAAGCTTCAACAGAAAAAGAATGGATTTAATAATATTATAAATTAAATTTATTATTCATAATAAATAATAACAATAAGAAAAAATAATAAAAAATACCATGTGTAGTAAATGGACGGGAAAAAAGGATGAGTAGAAAATGACATGTGCTCTCTCAAGGATTTAGTTTTTTTATAGAGTATTTGATTATTGCTCAGGTGCTCATGGAAAAGGAAAAAAATAAAAAATATTGAATTTTTAAGGTTTAATTTTTCAATTTTATTTTACCATTTAAAATATGATGGATTAACAATAGGATAATTTATAATTTAATCTTCTATAGTATGGCTCGAAAATATTGTCTTCAATTCATGTAGTATGTAATTTGACATTAAAAATAATAAAATTATTATTTATCTTCTTATTTTTCAATCAAATATTTTTACTTAATAATAATTTAATTATTAATAATGTGTTAATTCTTTGAAAATATATAGAGAGGAAAACATTCTGTAATTTTAAAATATATCAAAAGTGCCTAAGAGAAGATATTATTATATTTCTTACTTTTATAAAAAATAATTACTATATTTTATTTAATAATATTACACTATGTTGCAAAATACATGCATTAAAGTTAATATCTAGTATTCAATTCTCACGAAAGATTTAGTATAAATTTTGAACTAAGTTAAATAAATTAAAAAAATAAGAAAATAGACTATGCACAATGTAAAGCAGTTTTACACTATCATTTAATCACAACCTACTATGTATAGTAAGTTTGTTGACTTTGATAATAACCATCCTGAAAGTCACACTAAAGCTGATTTTTGATTGGTTGACGGTGTAAAAAATTTTACATTGACAGTGTATAGCAATTAAACTCTAAAAAAATATGATTGTGTATGATTAATTATTTGTAATCATTCATCTATTATTTCACTTAGTTTTAAATGTGTTACATTTTAAAAAATTTGATGAAATTTATAGAATTTTAATTATTTTAAATGCAAACCTTTATTAAATTATAAAGACTTATTAAAAATTTAGATTATAAATATTTTTAATTTAATAACGGACAGCTTTTATAAATCTAAAAGTTTTAATATGTACCTATAGTTTCACAAACATTAGTAATCATCATTGGCAATTACTTAGCAACTTAAAAAATATTTCGTTAAAAAATTTAAACTATAAGATCCATTTAAAATTAAGTGAAATAATAGAATATTATAAATAATTTAATATATAAATTTCAATTTTAAGACAAAAAAAGATGTAATATTATTATACGCTTGTATTAAATGATATTATTTTAATCATAAATAATTTTATATTTTTTTGTTAACTTATTACAAATCTTATATAACAATCCTTTATGAAAAATAAGTGTCAAATTAATTTTAATGTGTGTGTTCTGCAACAAAATGTAATGTTATAAAAGATAATTTTCTGACTTATAGTTAGTAAACACTTTTGGTATGTTTGGTTGGATGGAAAGAAAAAAAATAAAAAAGAAAGAAAACACGATAACGATGTCTTTTTTTTGTTGGGAGAAAGTGAAAGAAAAAGAAAGAGAAAAGTTTAGAAACAAAAATTTAAACTTATCCTTCCTTCTACTTTTCCTTTAATTTAAATTTCAAACTTCTATTTCCTCCCTCACTTTCTCTCCTTCGTTCCAGATAGACCATTAGAAAAAATATATATAGTAAACACTTTTAATATGTATTAAAATTCCTTCTCTCTCTATACATAATAATTTTGAATAAATAGTATATGGATTGATAGTGTAAAGAGTTTTTATACTATCATCTAATCACAAACAGTCATATATGGCAAATTTGTTGACTTTTCTGATTGGTTAATAATGTAATGATAATATAAAATTTTTAACAATGATAGTGCATGAAAATCTAACTCAATAATTTTTATATATAAATTTGTAGAGAACTATATTAAAAATTAAAAATATTATCAAATGATATTAAATTAATTGAGAAGACTTTGTTAGGAGAGGCAAAACTCACTTCAGTGATCTGTAGGTCTCGAAAGGAAATAGTCTCTGACTATCAGTTGCAAAATATATATCTTTGTGCAAACTAAAAAATAAAACTCAACTATGAGGGGCAAACAGTAATTTTACCATTTTAATGTATATTTATTAGGCTTAATTGCACATTTTGCCACTCATCTTTCATGATTTCACGAATTTTACTACTCAACTATTTTAATTACACATTTTATCATTCAACTTTCAAAATTTCTCACATTATTATTTCAATTGTACATTATGCCACCTAACTTTCAAAATTTCGCGTATTTTGCCACCTCCTTAGTTGACCACTGATGTGGCAATTAGCAGTTAACTTGCCACGTAAGCAGTCAATCTACCACGTCAACGATCAAAATTGCTACATCAGTAGTCAACTAATAGAGGTGGTAAAATGCGCAAAATTTTGAAAATTAGGTGACAAAATGTGCAACTAAAATAATTGGGTGGTAAAATATAAAAAATTTTGAAAATTAAATAACAAAATGTGCAATTAAAATAGTTGAGTGATAAAATTTGTGAAATCATAAAATATGGATGACAAAATGTGCAATTAAGTCTATTTATTATGAATAATAGATTAAAAAAATATATATCAACGTAACAATGTGGCAGTAAAGTACGGGTACATAAAGCAAAAGAGTAAATTACGTAACGGTAAAATGTCAAATTCCATAATACAAGGGGCACAAAGTCACAAACTAAAAATGTCCAACGGTCCCACCTGAGTAAATAACTATCGGGGATTAAGTTTAAAAATTTCATACACTGACCTGACTCAATTATGTTAAAATATAAAAAATAATTAATTTTCAATTATCTTCTTTTTGAGGAGGATTTTCAATTATCTTTAATTTTAATTTTTTTTCATCTGACATTTGAGATTAAATATTTTTTAAAATTTTTTGTATTTTTTTTTCCAAATTTCTCTACTTTTAAATATTTAACTCGATAACGACCTAATATAATTTGATTGTAGTCGAGTCGGGTTGCCTCATAAATATAAATTTAACAAAGCTGAGTCAGCCCAACTCAACAATTTTTAATTGATTCAGTTCAAAATCACCTCAAAATGAATGCAATTTGACCCATGTTCACTTCAGCATGAGTTTAGTATTTTTTAGTTTAACAGGTTGCTAAAGTATAAGAATAAAACTTAAATCAAAATTAAAATTTCACTTTTGTAACCAGTCTGATATTTAATGCTGCGAGTAACGTGAGAGAAATACCGAATTTGGCTCATCGTGACAGTTGGGTCTCGGTCACATGTTTTTTTTTTTTGGATAAATGTCTCATTCACATTTCACACACGTACCAAGTACTAGAAAATGGCAAAGCATGGGTTGTCGTTGCTTGACGAAAGTATAATTTTTTTATTTCCCTCCATTTTTTTATCCCTTGGTCATTTGGTTGATGCTTCTGGCACCTCCTTCACTTGTGGGCTTTTAAATTTTAATTGTTTTGGGGCAGTAGCTCCATTATCTTGCCAAAAATAATTATTAAGGTAAAACTATAATTTTAATTTTAATTAGATAAAATACAGAAAAAAAAACAATTAAGATGCCGCATTTAAGTTTTATTTAAATGTAACCTCAAAACCACAAAAAAAGCTTTTAAATGTAATTTACCATAAATTTAATTAATTTAAATAATTTTATCTCTTCTAAGTTTTAGTTAAAGTATTTCAATTTTTCATTAAATTATAATTAATAATTTTAAATATTCATTTTATATTCATTTTTCTAAATATAGTTATAGTCAATAAATTGAGATAAATTAAATATTTTAAATCTAATTCTATATTTTTGATAAAGTAATATTTTCAATAAAACTATTTATTCTGAAACATTTTCCCATAACGTTAGGGTACACAAATTAACGGAGTGCTTTTATTTTTATAATAATTTCTCACAATAACTTCTATAATGAGAGAGATAAGGTGAGAAGATAAAAAACAAAATGTGAAGTAATATGATAGTTTAAGATAGAGAAAAAATATTGTAAAAAACTATTATAGCAATAGTGAGAGAAAACAAATGTGTAATATTACTTTTATAACAATTTCTCACAATACTTTTTAGGATTAAATATGTTTTTGGTCTTTTAAAAATATGACAGAATTGGTTTTAGTCTCCAATTTTTTTTTTTAAATAAAGTCCTTCAAATATTAAAAATACCCTAATTAAATCTCTGTACTAATTAATTTACTGATGCGGTCGTCCATGTTAACTATTATGTCCAGGACAAATTAGTAACATACTTTTTAAATAAAATTATTACATGTTTAATCCTAAATCACAGTTTTTTAAACCCTAAAGCAAAATTAATTATACAATCTTTTATTAAAAATTATCATTAGACACTTCAGGTAATAAAGTACTTTACTTAAAAGCTGATGTAACCATCATGTAATAGAAAAGTTAAATAAGATTTAGCACAATGATTTAATTAGGGTATTTTTAATATTTAAAAAACTTTATTCTAGAAAAAATAAAATTAGGTACTAAAACCAATTTTGTCATATTTTTAAAGAATTAAAAACATATTTAACCCTATTTTTTAGGACAAAAAAAAAGATAAGAGAAAAGTATAAAATAAGACAAGTAATTAATGTGGTAAGGAGAGATTAAGAGAAAACTAAATTATAAAAAAGTATTTGAGAAACGTTGTAAAAGTAGCATTTCCCGTATTAATTATTATCATTGGATAAATCTTAAACTAAGCATCCCTAATCACCACATTCCTCTGAACACTGAAACAGACTAAATTTATATATAAGGATGGGTCCTGCAGCCACTGCAATTCTGTACAAAAATAACAAATGTAGCACTTGGTGGGTCTAATACATAATTACACACCAGCTCAAATCAAAAGACTCTACCCATTTTTTTTCTTATTATTATTTTTTTTCCTATCATCAAAGCAGGGGACAAAACTGAAACATACAAAACTCCATTAATTAGTGAAAGCCCCCTGCGGTCATGCTTGCAGCCTTGGCCTCTTCAGCGGGCTTTGGAGTTGGCAGCAGGATAATCGCCATTATGGCGCTCAACGCCGCCGCCACGGCACCCACCATGAAAGCCGGCAAGTTGCCACCACCAAACAAAGCATCCCAAGGACCACTTAATGCAGACACCACCATCTGTACATTCACGTGTGTATACATACATAGTCAAATAATTGCACAATAATGTTATTTTTTAACACAAAAATTAAGTGACAAATGTATGAGTAAGTGGATTCTCTAACCTGTGGTACCACAATTGCAAGATTGAGGACTCCCAAAGTTAAACCTGAATCAAGAAAGACAGGTTAGTAAAGCTAAAAGCCCAATTGGCTACATTAATTGGCCCAAATTTGGGAACAATTTATTTAATTGAATGTGTGTTTAGTAAAACCCAACTTGTGAAAAAATAAAATATTTAAAGTTACTTTTATGAATTTTTAAGTATAAATCATTTAAAATAAAATAATCTCTTTCAAACAAGTTGCTAGTTGGTTTACCTTGGCCTGCTCCCGAAGCGTTGGAGTATATTGATGCTAGAGCAAAAGGAACACTGAAAGTAATCTGGACACATGCAGAAGCAAGTAGTGTATTAGTTTAATTAAACCACCTCCTCATTAGTCAAGCTTTTCAACTTTTCTCATGCTCCTCTCTTTATCTAATTGTACAGTAAACCTCGTTTTTTGTATGTGACTTCATCCTTACGTCAAGAGGGTATTTGGGACAGCTTAAAATTATTTATTTCAGTTGTTTTTTTTTTTTGAAAATAAGCTGTTTAAAAAATAATCAGTATATTTGAAACATCAACTAAAATTTGTAAAAAGTTTTTTTTTTTTTTACTAAAAATAAGCTGTGTTTATGCATTCACAAGTTTGAAACTTATGATTATTTTTTAATAGTTGTTTTTCCTAAAAAACATTATTCTCAAATTATCCTCCAAATTTCTCAACAACTTTTTTTTAATCCCTTTCTGCTTTTTCCCAACAGTTTCACATCCTTTTTTGTAATTTATTATGTAAAATTTGATTTTTTATTGTAACCAAACAAATTTGATTATTTTAAAATTGTTTTTCAGTAATTTTTTCTAAACAAAAACTGATTTCGATTATAATCAATTATAACAATAATCGATTATTGAAACAATTTAATTTTTGCAACTATCCAAAACACAAAGGTATTATCTTTAATCATATTTTTAAATCCCTATTTGAATTATACAATATCTGACATAAATTAGGTAATACCTGCCAAAATTTTAGAATGATAAGTAGGTCCCATCGGAGACTCCATAGTCAAAAGAGTCTAGCTTGTCAGAATTTTTAAGATTCTTTATACAAAAATTTGTAAACAAAGAGAGATAAAAATATATATATATTTAATATGATAAAAAATTAAAAAAGTAGCGTTGTACAACACCACCACCCATTAAAATTACCATTCAGAATTGTTTTGATTGATCCAAGTGTGAAAAAAATAGGAAGTATACAATACTAAAAAATAATTAAACTCTCTAATTAAATTACCCTAATCATCGTCTAATGATTTGAAACAATTTAAAAAAGAAAAGGCAGAAATTGTTAATTGTTAATTGTTAATTATTACTAATTACTAACTAAAACGCAGTCGTGTAGGACTTAATGAGAACAGATAGAAAACATTACCGCAAGAGGGATTCCAAGAACCCCGAAGAAAACCATGGACCCAACTTTGACCCCTGCGGAGGGGTGTCCCACGGCGGCGGGGTTCAGTCTCCGCTGGTGCTCCGCCACCTTGGTGATAACCACCGTCATTCCGAACCCAATCGCGAGAACAAAGTTCACAATCCCCCACAGCCTCTTCACCCCCCCAACCATGCGCCCCAACGGTTCCACCGCCAGCGACATGAACCCCAAAACGACGGCGTTTATCATCAGCCCCAGCGACCCCGCGCGCACCCCGGCAGCGTACGCGTCCTCCCCGGTTTTCCCGCCGTACACCTCGCGTCCCATCCAGTCGGTGTCGAACAAGAAGTAAGGGAACCACGCGACCCAGTTGACAGCTGTCACCAGCATCAGCATCCACATGGGCCTCTTGAGCTCTCTCAAGGCGCCCAGCAGCTGAAAGAAGAAGCACGAGGGCTGCTCGTCCTCGTCGACCGCACGTGCGGCCACGGGTCTGTCCTTGACGTAGAGGAGAGCCACGGTAGCCAAGACGAGGAGGAGGAGGATTGAGAAGAAGAAGCAGCTCTTGAGGTTCGCGCAGAAGACGTCGCAGGCCTCGGTCTTCGTGAAGGGGAAGATCTTGTGGAGGCGGCTGTAGGACCCCGCCGCGTAGCCGAGCACGTTGCCGACGGCCATGAAGAACGAGAAGAAGCCGTTGGCGACCCTCGTTTTCTTCTGGTCGCCGGCGGCGAGGTCGGCCAGGAACGCGCGGCAGGGTCCCTGGAGCATGTTGTTGGCCACGTCCAGGATCCAGAAGCCGATCACGAAGAACGCGACGGCCCGGGGCGGCGGGTCTTCTTCGCTATGTCGTCGCCCGCCGCGTGTCCTATGTCCGCCGCGAAGCCGATGAGGAACACGGCGACGGTGACGGCGAGGGCGCCGGCCACGATGAAGGGCCGGCGGCGGCCGAAGCGGGAGGTGCAGCGGTCGCTGTAGTAGCCCACAATGGGCTGCACGACCAGGCCGGAGATTGGGCCGCAGAGCCAGATGAAGGAGGAACACGCGTGCGGGACCCCCAGGAGCTGAACGTAGGGGGTCAGCAGGGAGAGCTGCAGAGCCCACCCGAATTGTATGCCCGCGGCGATGGACGCTACGGCAAACAATTTCCGGAGTGGGCTCGCCTCGCCCTCGCCGGCCTCCACGCTAAGGGTGGAAGGTTTTGTTGTGTCGTTGGGTTTGGTGGGGGGTGGCGCCTCCATGGTGAATGACCTCAAGAGGAAGAAAGAGAGAGAGAGAGAGAAACGTGGTTTCTCAGTGCGGCTTCTCTGTCTTGAGGTTGAAGAAGAGAAGGAACAAGAGGAGGAGGAGATGTCGTGTGAGTGTGGAAACAAGGAGGGAGTGGGGCATATTTATAGCGTGGGGAGAATGGGTTGGTCTAAATTTGGACGGGGGAGTAGTGTGAGTGATGTGTGGACATTTTTTTGGTAATTGATAATGGATAATTAAGTCTACACCTTTTAAGGTTGATTTAAGTTGCTTTGGTATGGAGGGTTATCATGTGGTGAGTTCAAAATGCAAGCGGGTCCTATTTGGGTTTGTATAATTTATTTTAAATAAAAATGAGGTTAAATAATTTTACAAAAAATGATAAGTGTAATTTTTTATGTACCTAAAAATGATTGGTACAATATAGAAAATTGTACCAATCATCTTTGATGAGGTTGTTTAATTTTATTTTTATTTGAAGTAGGTTAGACAATTTTGTCCTATTTTCTCTTCTTAATCTCCACATTAAGTGTTATTAATTATTATTTTTTTGTGAATTGTAAAGATTAAATATTGGTTAGGACCATGAACACTTAATAGTCTTAAACTACCTAATAATTCCTTCAAAATAGTGGGGGTTTTATCTTATTACCCTAAAACCAAAATACATGAATTTTGGTCTTTACAATTAAATGAAAAAATTATTATATAGTTGGAGCTACTATAATCCCAACTAATTTTTACATTACCATTACCATGATATATAATTCCAACTTATCTTTACATGATCATGATAGTGTAAATTAAAAAACTCGATTATTTATCACATAGAGATTAATTAGGATATTCGGAGACTATCTAATAATTTTTTGGAAGATGTTTAGGAGAATATGGGTTACGAGATAGGACAGACTATAAATACGGACATGAATGTACAGTGCGGTGCATGAGTTGATTGAGCAATGTTCGTGACTGTTAAAATAAGTGGAAGGTGCGTTTTGGGGATTAAGATAACGGAGTTATTGTTTGGCAACGAATATTATGAGACTTAATTAGTATTAACAGCAGGAGGGGTTTTGAAAATGAGGGTAAAGACAAAGACAGACCTGGAAGACGGACTGAGGGAGGCCTAAGTCTAACGTGTAATGCATGGACTTTGTCCTTTACCGTGGGATAAAAAAATTCATAAAAAGGGCAGTTTCAGGTTTTAAGATCATGTAAAATAAGTTTACGTTTGCATAAAGGGTTTTAAATAGTAACAATGATAGTGGAATCTGGATACATAGACCAGAGTGGGAAAGAGGGAACACCCACCGAGATCGGTTTAGATTAGCTCGGGGGGATGTATCATGACTGTGAATTGTGATTTATGACTTGATTTTGAGGATATTTTCAGGAAGATATTAAGAGTTTAATTTTGACTAAATGTAAATATAAATCTTTTTACATTAAAAAGTTATTTTACATTAACACTTCTATTCTATTTAAGAAAGTTGATTAAATTAGAAATTAAACAAGATAAAATAATTTTTAATAACATGATAATATATCAACTTTTAGATCACTTATATCCTTTATAGTAAGCAATCTTATCGGAATCAAGAACATCTACAAATAATGAGGTTAACTCTTTAACAAAGACTTTCCTTTTAAGCCTAAAGTTCGAATCCAAAATCTTCTATAAAGAGAATTAAGCATCTACTAATTTAATCAAATACATGTTGATCCATAATAATACATCATATTAGATGTACATATAGAGGACTATCAAGCATGTGGGTCAACTGATATGGGGTTATTTCAGTTTAATCAATGGTCTCAATCTCGAGTTTTAGGTATGTAGTTGTGTTAAATATTTGGAGGGAAAGTTTTGCCGCTCATAGTGGTCTTACTCGCCTTGAGCAGGATTACCTTCAATGAAAGATACATTTGGTCTATACCAAAAAAGATGTACATAAGGATGGTAATGGATAGGGTCTGGGTAGAGTAATATAATACCTGTCTTCATATCTGCGTTTAAAAAAAATACTCGTACTCGATCTCATACTCGCGCGGGTAACAACTTTAATCCCATCGTCGTACCTGTTGAGTACCTATATAACTATACTAGCACCCGCTACCCACACCTTCCTTAAATGCAGAGCAATGGCAAAAAATTCTAAGGTTTTAAGCGAATTTTATATTCAATTTTTAATTTAATAAATTTATCAAAACCCATTTTATATTTTTTATCAACTATGTAATTATTGATCAAAGTTTTATAATTAAGTATTTCTAACACTTCACTATAAATATATAAAGACAGATTCATTCAATATATTCTTTAACATAGTTAATATCATATAAAATTTGAATAATTTTAATTTGATTTAATAACTCATTTAGTTCTTATAGTTACAAAAACTTTCCCTTTTAGTCCTTATACTTAAAAACATCTCTTTTTAGTCCATATACATATCATTTTTAATCCCTGTTAGTCCTCGTCGTAAGGGACTAAAAGGGATTAAAATGATATGTGTAGGAACTTAAAATAATTAAAAATGTTATATGTAGAGACCAAAAGGGATGTTTTTAAGTATAGAAACTAAAGGAAAAAGTTTTTGTAAATGTAGAGACCAAATGAGTAATTAAACCTTTTTAATTTTAAAAAATTACCTTCAACAATAACAATAATTTAAGTATTGTCAATAACATTTAAGAAGCAATGCATGCATTTGAAAAAGAATATAATCTTTTATATAATTTAATATTTTTAGTGGAGTATGAATTATTTTTAAATTTAATTTATATATAATATTAATGCAAAACTTTTATACTTCTAATAGAATTTAATTATCCTATATTCATTAATATGATATTACGATATGATAAATACCTATAGATATATATATATATATATATATATATATATATATATATATATATATATATATTTTACACTAACAATACATATGAATTAAACTCTTATTTTGGTTTGTTCTTCTTATAATATCTTTATTTTTTTAAAATAATTTAAGTTCTTTAATATTATAATAAACACTAAAATTTATTTTTTCAATATTATATACGAGATATTTCATCTTTAATATATTAAAGATAACATGTGTGTGTGTATGTGTGTGTGTGTGTATACGAGTATGGGGCGAGGTAGGTATTATAGTACCCATACCCGCACTCATCTCATTAAAATTTGCAAGTAAATACCTGACCCTGGCCCCATCCCCATTAAGAGGGTTTTTATTGTAAAACCTATTCTTATTAATCATAGTTCGTATTAATTTAGTTATTTAATTATTACAAGTAAAATTTTTCCAATTCTTGCAATAGAAAAGTTCTAAGATTAAATAGAATTCAAAAATAGTAGTAGAAGATGAAAGAGAAAGACTGTATATACATATATGTCATAAAACTGTACATCATGGCTTGATAATATATGACAGACATAAAATATAGAAAGACTAAAAATACATTAAAAGATAGACACTACCTAACCCAATATATACATCAAAAAGATCCTATGTAGAGCAGTGTTCATCTACCATATCCCTTATACAAAAAGAAAAAGCTATAAACTAAGTCTACAGATCCTCGTTCGTAGGATGTCCTTTTTGACTCATCTGCAACATCACTAGGCTTTTTCATGTTCTTCAATAATCACAATCAAACATACATGGAAGAAAAATAATGGAGTGAGGTGATTTGTTCTAAAATCAATTTCACAAAATCACTTTCACATGTATGGTAAGAATTCTACCGTAAAATACAAATAAAACACAGTTAACAATAAAAGAAAACCTAGAGTTTATTTTATATTGTACTAGATTACCTTTGACTTGGTATGGATCCATACTTCCCATTAGTGAGTAATAGTTCTCAACAAAACCTGAGAAGTGATTGGGAGTACATATTCCTCATCAACATCATCACATGGTACAGTCCTCATCTTCATTGAGAAAAATAACAATTAGGATATCCATTTATAAAAGTATGCTCTCAAACTAATCTTGGAATGCTGAGCAATTTTCGGGGTTATCGAGTTTGGTCAAGCGAATATCCTAACTTGAGGGCATTACCTTGGACATTGAGACCTTCACCACTTGATGCCTACTCCCAAGACCTCCACAAGTGGGTCTTTGTCTTTCATTCCTAAGCGTACCAAACTGTAGCTTCCTTAGCAAGGTGTCATGCCACTGCATGTCACTTACTTTACATTACTCACTAAACTATCAATTCCTAACTTCTCAAGTAGAGGTTTCCCTAGTCTCGTTTAGTTTGAACATTAGTACAATCAACATTTCTTTCTTATATTGCAGAAATTGCACAATGCCAAAATTTTAACAGAGTAACAATTTAGTAATTATGTAAAATTTTAGTAGAATATTAACTTAGTAATTACTAAAATTTTAGCAAAATAACAACGTAGTAATTAGAATTTAAGTACTAGAATTTTGGCAGAATAACAACTAAATAAATATATTTTAATTTTCTAAAATTTGAGCAGAGTAACAGCTTATAATTTATTTTTTATTAATTTAAGTAGAGTAACAACTTAACAATTATAATTTAATAATCTAAATTTAAGTAGAGTAACAACTTAACAATTATTAATAATAATCTAAATTTAAGCAGAGTAACAACTTAAGAAAAATTAAAGTTTAACATCAAATAGTATAACAATGATAATAATAAAACTTATGCCTAAACGGATTTTGGGGAAAAAACCTTCCTACTAACATGCAAAGTGACAATAATTTAGAACGAACCCCACTTCCCCCATTACCTTAAATATGGTTGATAAAGTTGATGGAATTATTGGTGCAAAGATCCTAGTAAGAGAACTTTACTAGTTGTTAGAAAACTTGTAAAATCTTTAGCATAAAACAAAATAAAAAAAATTCTAGAGAGAGAAGCTCTCTAATTTTTTAGCCAGCTTGAGAGAGGAGACCCCACTATTTAGGGAGGGGAGACCCCATTAAAGGTGACCAACCAAGTTCCCTAACGGAGATTAGTCATCGACAAAGTCGATGGATACTTCACACCTATAACATGGTTACACAAAAAAAATTAATTAAAAAACTAAAATTATAATTATCTCAAAGTATATTTTTATAAATAAAATAAATTTATATTTATATAAAAATATCATACAAATATGTTCATTTTTGTCATTTTGTATTTATCAGCTACTTTAATGCATAATTTTATCAAATACTTATAATTTAATAAGTTAGCTTAATAACTTTCAGCTATCAGTTAGCTTTTCAGCTTTCAGCTATCTTTTCAGCTTTCAACTATCTTTTCAGCTAGCTTTGTCAAACATAGCCTAATGAAAATATGACATTTACATAAGTATATGTTAATTTATTTATTTTAAACGTGATTGAGAATATTTTAAGATATAATATAAGATTAATAGTAAAATGCATAATATGAAATATAATAATAATAGAAACTAAAAAATGAAATTAAAAAATTGATCTACAAACAAAAATTTACAAGAGTTTAAAATTAATTAAAAAACTAAAATTATAATTACCCAAAATATATTTTATCAATAAAATAAAATTAAAATTTATATAAAAATGTCATATAAACATGTCCATTTTTGTCATTTTACATTTATAAGCTACTTTAATAGATAATTTTACTAAACACTTATAATTCAATAAGTTAGCTTAACAACTTTCAATTTTCAGCTATCCGCTAGCTTTTAAGCTTGACTTGCTTGCACTTTTGGTCCTTCTATAATATCCAATCTACAATTTTGGTCCCCCAATTTAATTCTGCAGTTTTAGTCTTCCAACTTTGTAAAATTTGCAATTTTGGTCTAACCATTAAATATTCATCCATTAACTATTAAAATTGTAATGTTGACGATGACCTGACATTAAGTAGATAATGTGACAATTAATATTCAATAATGTTTAGGCTAAATTACACTTTTTGTCCCTTTATAATATTCAATGCACAATTTTGGTCTTCCAATTTTTAATTACACGATTTTAGTCCCTCAACGAAATTTATGATTTATAAAATGATAAAAATAATTAAAAGGAGATTTGAATTGATGACTTTCCCTTTCTTTTCACCACCTAAATGACTTTCCCTTTCTTTTTCACCACCTAAACCACTAAGTCATTTAGTTTGTTTAAATCATAATATAAATACTATAGTATATTTAACAAAAATAAATATACAATTTTTAAAATACTTATTTAATGTTAAATCTAGTTTAAAAATAATAAATAATAAATTTACATAAAAAAATAAATATAAAATTTTTTAATAAATAAATTATATAATGTATCATTTAATATATTTTTTCATACAATAAATATAAACATGCAATCACTTTTGTCTTTTATCTCTTTTTTATACCATTTTCTTCTCATCTTTTTCTACCACATCACTAATATTATATTATTTATTTTAGGCTACAATATCTTTTTAACTATTATTGATGTGTTAGAAAAAGATGAGAAGAAAATGGGGTAAAAAAGGAGATAAAAGACAAAAGTGATTGTATGTTTATATTCATTGTATGACCAAATATATTAAATAAAAAATTATATAATTTATTTATTAAAAAAATTATTTTTATTTTTATTACACAAATTATTTTTTATTATTTTTAAACTAGATTTAACATTAAATACGTATTTTAAAAAAATTATATTCATTTTTGTTATATGTAGTATAGTATTTATATTATGACTCAAACAAGTCAAATGTCTTAGTAGTTTAAGTGGTGAAAGAGAAGGGGAAGGTCATGTGTTCGAATCCTTCTTCAATTACTTTTATCATTTTCTAAATCATAAATTTCGTTAAGGGACTAAAATTGCATAATTAAAAATTGGGAAACCAAAATCGTGAATTGAATATTATAGGGGGACCAAAAGTGTAATTTAGCCTAAATATTATTAAATATTAATGCCATGTCATCTACTTAATGTTAGGTCATGGTCAACGTTACAATTTTAATGGTCAACGAATAAATATTTAATGGTTAGACCAAATTAGGGGACTAAAATAGTAGAATTAAAAATTAGGAGACCAAAATTACAGATTGAACATTATAGGAGGACCAAAAGTATAATTTAACCTTTAGTTTTCAGCTTGTTTTAGCTACTTTTGTTGAACATAGCCAAGGTCTAATAATCTTTTCAGGTAGTAAAAAAAGCTAAAAGCTAATTGAAATGATTGCCAAACATAGCCTTAAAATAGTTGCCTTTATGACTTAGAATAAGGATTTAAAGGATTATTAAATATTTTTAAAAAATTATATAATTTATTTGATTATATTATTCTTTAACTTTTGTAGCATCTTATTTGATGGAAACAACAAAAGAAAAAGGTACAGCTAAAAAAAGTAATTAATACATATTTTTTTAAAGTACCAAATAATTTAAAATTTTAGAAGTAATATTTATTATAGATTACTAGTCAAATTAAATTTGTGCATATAGAACTTTCTTTATGAAAAAATAATAATTTAATTTAAAATCAAAAGATGAATGTTGAAGAAAATTTCATTAGTTTCATATCATTGTTTCTTTTTTGAGGTTGAAAATAGGATAGCTAAAGATAAATTTTAAATAAATAGGTTGAAGCATTTTCATAAACTATCAACATGAGCATGAACAATTATTTATTTTATACTATTTATGAGGCTCAGTATGACCACATTTAATTGTGAAACATAGGTTTAAATATGTTTTTCATTCTTATACTTTAGGGCTTTTTACTTTTTATTTTTTATTTTTTATTTCTATAATTTTTTTTAATTCATTCCTATAAGTTTCAAACTTTTCATTTTTAGTTCCTGTCGTCAAACTCTATTACAAAAATGTTAATTTGCTAGCATTATCGTGTGCCACATCAGCACAATGTCATGTCATCAATATCACGTCAACAAAAGGTGTCATGTCATCAATGCCACATCAACAACAATACCATGTCATTGGTACAATGGAGGGACTAAAAATGAAAAAAATAATTTATAGAGACAAAAAATGAAAAAATTACATGGACTAAAAGAAAAAAAAGCGACATATTTGTAGTCACAAACAAATATTTAAGTCTTAAATATAATGTATAAATTTAATTTAAAATTAATATCAAATAAAAATCTTAAATAATAAAAAAAACATTTTTCAATAATCACACATTCTCCTAACCTTTCTTCACTTTTTTTCCTTGTTCAACACTATAAAAGTCACTCATACATTGCATAAACAGAGAATGCATCTTAATTACCTAAAACTAATATCACTTAACTTTAGTTTTTGTTGGTCAGAAGACCTTACATATTAACTAGATTTTAGGACTTTTATTATAACTCATCACTTACGGGATGTATGGTATACAAAATCTTTTTCAAACCTTGAGAATCATGTTTTGTAGGAATTATATTTCTTAGGAATCATGTTTTCTGGGAATGTTGTAAATATGTTTGGTATGTATAAATATTTCTAGGGATGAGAGACATCACTATAAAACATCTATCCCCTTCATAGGAATCTTGGATTCTCACCCCTTCCCATGGGAAAGTTCTAGTGGAAATCTAAATTAAAAATTAATTCCTACAATTGTTAGATCTCTGGGAATGATTTTTAAAATTCTCATGCCAAACATAGGAATTTAACATTCCCAACCTAATATTTCTGGGAAATTTAAAAGAATCTCCTTACCAAACACTAGGTATCAAATGGGTTGGCCTAACTCGACCTGTAAGGGCCAGTTAAAAAACAAGCCTGGGCGATCCTCTTGTGGGCCTCATTTTTTTTAGCCTAACCCAACCCTAGGCGGGCTAATGGGCTAATTCAGCTTAATTTTTTTCTATTATATTTATTTTTCTATTGAATACATTTTGTGCATGCCATAATTTAGAAATTAGAAGACACGGGCACCATTTACTTTTTTAAAAAAATTTAAGTTATAAAAAAATTTATTTAGTCAAAAAATAGGAACCAGTATTTTATGTTGCATGCTCTGCAATAACTAGTACTTTACATTAATATTCTCCTCTAAGTAACTCTAAATGATTTGTCATTAATGTTTCCAGGTGTATACAGTTCAATAAGAATGCTAATGGGATATATTAATTCATTTTTATAAATAAGTGCAAACATTCATAAACAAGAAAAAAAAATGGATAGAAACTAAATATAGTCAACATCATGAAAATTTGTGAGAACAAACATACAAATCAGAAGAATTCCATAGAATTTGTACTTCAACGTAGACAACTAAATGAATAATCAATAATTATATTAAAATTGTCCAAAGATATGCTACATGTCAATCATCGACAATTCTACTTCCCATTCAAACGGTGGTATCAGGAGGAGCAGTTAAGTGGTTAACCTGTTGAAGACTTGAAGTGAAGCAACACAACACAATAGAGGAGGGCAGAGGCATAGAAGGATCGTGAGGAGATGCGAAGGAAGGCGGAGGCATAGAGGGATTATGAGGAGAAGTGAGGAGCTGCGAAAGCATCGCAGCAAATAGTTTGAGGCATAGTGAGGAGAGGAGGTACATGTGGAGGCGTTGTGGTGGAAAGGCGGAGGTGTCGCGGTGGAGGCGTTGTGAGGAGAGGAGTCAAGAAGGCCATGTGATGGACAGACGGTGGCGTCACGCAAAGAGGATGACGAAGGCGCTGTGATAGGAGGAGACACATTGAGGTTAACTCTCTTTAGCTGTGGAGTCTAGAGTGTCAAGTGTGGTAGCAGTCGAATTGTGTTGTTTTTGTTGCTTTAGTTTTTCACCTTTTTTTTTTCTTATATTTTTATGTATTAATATAACATATTTAGGTTTTTTTTTTTAGCCCAACCTAGACCTTTTTACGGGCTAATCGGGTCAACACATCGAGCTAGGCCCATTTTGCCGACTCTACCAAACACGCCTTAGGTCATCGATCAACATAGCATGAAAATCAAATTAAAGATGCCTTTCTACCATTATCATACATTAAACCTCTAAAAAAATAGAAAACTTCATATTTTAATTCCTAACAAAAATAACTGAAATGCAAAACCTTTAACTTATTTATCATATTTAGAAATTAACCAAATGAAATATCCATAATGTAATTACAATAAGCTCCATAACGTAAGGACAACAATCGTAATGGCTAGTGTATGTTGGTTCTGCACAATGGACTTGCTGGTGGCAACACCATGACTAGTGTTGATAGTGGTTGGTGCATCAGAGTGATGTAGGTGTTAAGGGAATAACAATTGTGGGTGTGACGTGAAGAAAAAGAGAATGTTATGGGGAGGAGAAAGATAAGAGCCTATGTGAGTTCTATTATAAATGATGATAAAAGAAACGAGAGAGAGTGTAAAAAAAAGTGAGTGTGTGTGAGTTTAAAGTGCAAAAAAAAAAGAAGAGAATAGGTAATGAATTGATAATTCGTCTGTGTGTGCTCCTGTTGAGAGTTCCTAGAGTGTGTGTTTTTTTTGTGAGGTATGTGTGTGTTACATAGGGAAGGAATGGTGTATGTGATAAGTGAGAGAGCCTAGAGTGTTTCTGTAATGTGAGTGACCTTATAGTGTTAGACAAGGAAAAAAAGTGAAGGTTGAGAGAATCCATGATTATTAAAAAATAAAGTTTTATGTAAGATTTTTATTTTATATTAATTTTAAATTAAATTTATACATTATATTTAAGGCTTAAATTTTTGTTTGTGCCTACAAAGATGTTACTTTTTTCTTTTAGTCCATGTAATTTTTTTATATTTTTTGTCTTTGTATTTTTTTTTTACATTTTTAGTCTATAATTTTTTTTTATTTTTAGTCCCACTACTGTAATAATGACGTGACATTGATGTTGATGTGGCATCAATGATGTGGTACATGATGACATAACCATGACGTCATCTTTTGCTGACTTGCACATGATGACACCATCATGATATCAACAAATTAATATTTTATAATAGAGTTTGATGGCATGGACTAAAAATAAAAAGCTACTAAATTATTGGGATGAAAAATATATTTAAGCTTTAAAATTAAATCCAACCTCATTGGATAACTTATATATTTAAACCCTTGCATTACATATAAATCTGCATATGACCAAAGAAATATGAACCTAGCTTTTTGGCTTTTTATCTAAAATAATATTAAAAAATAAATATTTGTGAAATAAATATAATTAAAAAATAATTTATCGTTTTAAGATAGTTTTGACCATATAAAGATTTAAGCTGACGTGAAAGTAGAAAATGTCCAATAGTTAGGTCTTATTATTTTTCTTTAAAAAATTCAAAACAGTCAAACTACTAAAATTTTAGACACTACATGAATAGGGTACATAATAAGTATGCAATGTAACCAATATGGTGTGGTATAGTTGGCAGATAACCATGCCTTTTAAGCATGTAGTAAAGGGGTCAATGTCAGATTTGTGCTTATGGAAGAGAATCTGTTAGGAGAGGTCAACCCCTTAAATGGATATTCGTAACTCAAGGGATTTGTCTCTAGTTCTTGGCTGAGGAATACCTTGGGCAACCAAAAAAAAAAGTATGCATTGTAGGTTTTTTTTTAATATACAACATAAGAATGTGAAGATCATTAAACATTACTTAATTAAAATATAATAGAAGGTGTCTTTGTCAACTACACGTAGACACAGGAATGTAAGTTAATTAAAATATAACGCAAGAAATTGAGCAAACTAAATAGAAATATAACATATATGTACTAGTTGTTTTTTCAAGTCCACTATATTCTAAATGTCTTTTTCTATAATGAAATGTTGCAGTTGAAGCTCTAGCACGATTCTCATCACTCAATGTGCTTAACTTATTAATTGGCTTTTTTTAGTCCAAAAGTCTTATGGCTTTCTTCAATGTCAAAAATTGACTATAAAAAATAGTCAGTGTCAAACTTACATTTCTATTTAGTTTGCTTAATTGTTTGTCTTATGTTTAAAGGTATTGGCAATAAAAATGCACAAGTTTAGGTGTAAGTGTTGTATGCATTTCATGATTATATAGTTTACTTATAATCCATTTTGTACCTAAAAGAAGTTTACTAGCTCAACCTCTCTATGAATATTTACTTTTGTGTATGGCAGGAGACATTATTATTGTTTATCTCACAAAGGATTCTTGGTGAATACTTGAATGTCTTTATGCACTCTAGATGTGTTATGGGAGTGGGATTTTGAGTGACATAGAAGAATTATTTCTCACCTCAACAAAGGTCACAATTTGTTAAATATAAGGAAGAGTAGCAAATGAGGGAAGAGATGCAAAAGCTAAGGGAACAAGTGAAAATGACGCATGACCTCTATAAGCAAGTGGTTGAGATGTAGATGCAATTAAATAAAGAGTCACAAGCAAAAGGCTTAGGTGGTTGCAATTGTAGAAATAGCTACACACCTAGAAGTGCTCATATACGAGAGGTAATTACTAAACTATACTAACTACTAAATTGCTTAAATAATGAAGTATATGCAATATAAGTTATTATATATCCCTACACAATTAATTAAGTAAATTAATAGTTTGTTCATTCATTCTTTACTTTAGGGCATCACTCCATGCAAATCTAGCAATATCAATCCCAACTCATCGAGTTTTTGCTAAGGAGATGATATGTAACATTAAGTCAAATACATTACATTGTCAATCAATGCCCCTTAACCATAAAAAAAGTTACGATTGATATTGTTTTTAATGACATTTCACCTCTTCCAGTATCTATTAGTGATGATATGTCAATCGTCAAAAGATATATAGGTACTTTTATTGCATGGTCAATCAACTTGATTGTATTATATGCTAAGGTGTGTCATTTTACAACACATTTGATATATTGTTAATTTGTTTCATGATCACATCTAACACTTACAACAAAACTTTTAAACATCTGTAGCATTAGGAGGAAAAGGCTTTGCTAAAACTTCTTAATACACAAAAGAGTCTATTATAGCTCAAAAAAAGAGTAGCAATGCACCTAGTTCTTCATGTCCACCCACTGCATCTAATACATATCGCTACATGCTAGAGTTATATGTGAATAATTTTTTAAAGGATGGAAATCAAGAGATGATACCTAGCGCACATGAAATCTTTTCGGTTTGATGTTAAGGAGAACATTGGTTAAGAAGAATGTTATAATCTTCTTCACTTTTAGATGTTTTTTTCCCATTGTCATTAGTATATACTCGGTATATGTACTTTGACTTTTTCGTTCTACATCTAGTTTACTTTTCTATTTTTAGACTTTAATGTTATGATAGTAATTCTATTGTTTCTATAAGGTTCTTGTATGACAAATTTGTAGCACCGTGTGAATTATCGTCACAATTATGCTCTTTCATCTAACTAATATTAGGTTGGTACAAGCTAGTGAGATACAATGGAAAACTCAACAATTTTCTCAAAGGGCAAGTTAAGGAGTTCTAAAGAAGTTGCTAATTTTCTTATTAATGTTAAGTTACTTATATAATTCTAATTCTAGTAATTTATGAATTTTTATAAGTATTGTTAGTACAAATAGACTTTTAACATTGGTTGTTGTTTTCAACATTCTAAATTGGTTTCACGTGTGGATGTGGAGTTAGTCAATATAGAAGGTCGATACTTTCTAGATCAGTTTTGGAATAAATGTAGAAAGGTGACTTTCTTTATTAATTGTTTTCACAACCAATGTAGAAAGTCTATTGTTTTTAAAACAACATCACAAGTACATTGCTTTTCTAATATGCAATATTCCAATTTGAAAACTATAAATACAGAACAAGAAAAAGATATAGAAATGACAATTTCATTTCATTATTATATATATAATACATCTCATACATCAAAATACAAGTGTAATTTCTCTATTACAATGACTAAACTGAAAATATGTCTACAATTTCTCTATTACAAAGTATTACAGTTAGTTAATTTCTATCTTACTATTATTTTGTTACAGCTATGGACAATTAGTTAATTACTTTGTTACTATTTGTTTGTTACAACTGTGGGCTTTTTAGTCTATAGGCCTTTTAGTTTTTTTTTTTCAGTCTTGCATGTACCCCTATATATATATAAGAGACAATTGTAGTTACTTTCAATAACAATAAAAATTACATTATCTCTTATTAGTTTCAATACAAAATGACCATGAACTATAAACCCCCACTTAAGTTATATTCATTCATTTTTTATAAACTTATCCCCACATTTTTGTATAATATAACACACATTTTCTAGTGATCTCTAGGTTTGATCTAGCAGAAAATGGGTGGTGTTTATAAAGTAGTGGTGGAAATATTATCAAAAATTAATGAAAATAACACAAATGAGAGAGATTTATAATAAAAGAAATGTGAAAACAAAAAAGAAAGAAAGAGAGAATAATAACTAACTTAGAGGAAGGAATTAAATCCTTATTAGATCAAACGAAAACAAAAAAGGGTAGCCAAATTTCCCCCATGTGGCCCATGTAACAAGAAAAGAGGAGGTTCACGGTCTCATTGTTGTTGTCTGTGTGATGCAATTTTTCCACAAGTGCTATGAAGGTTAAGTTGTGGTAGTGGAAAAAAGTGCAATGGACTGTGAGGTATTTACAAATTCATACAACAAATGGATTAATACAACCTTATTTTGGAAAATATATTTCAAATAATAAAGTGATAAATAAGATATCATTCCCCCAAAGACGAGGATGAGCATTATGTACTAATTTTTGACATTAGTTAAGCGAAAACAAGGTTAGGTTGTCACAGCTAGTAGGGGCTAGTGTGGGTTAGTATGGACCTAGCTTAAACCTCAAATTCCACCTAGTTGACACAAATGAAAAGACTCAAGACACAAGACATAAACATGACAACAAGTAACTCATGGTCTGTAACACCCTTAAAGAGCATTACCTTTTGCCTGCTTATATTACTAAAACACAAGAGTTTAGAATATAAGAATATTAGAGAACCTATGCGGAAACTAAAACTGAAAGGTAATTATGTAATCATACTTAAAACAGCTATTACAAATCTCTTGGCACTTATGTGCCATACAATACATGAATAAAAGAAACGTAAACATAAACTAACTCCTAGATATTGCGAGGTCCAAAGTTATAAACTCTTCCTCTTGCAGTGGCTCCAAGCTCTACACTCCAAGCTACTCCCAAGAGGACTTCACCTGCTTAACCTGTAAAAACATGAAAACATAAAAGGGATAAGACATATTGTCTCAATGAGTGCTCTAAGGACTTTAGGCTGACCCTTTATTCTAGAGCTCCTTTTCTTATATTCTCATGGTTTTACCTCTTATTAAAACCCTTAGTCCTTTACCTCTTTCGTTCTTATTCTCATAAATTATGTCCAACTTAGGACTTGCTAATCTCTAGTGGGCTTTAGCCCTATGTCTTTTGACCCATATTGTTCCTCACCAAAGACAACTATCTCTCCATCACTTTGATGAAAACTTCACACTCTTGATTACTTTCTTTAGACCTTTTACTTTCCATAATACTAAGTGAGGATTGACCTTTCCTTTCCTTACCTTTCTCTTTTTCTTGCCCTTTCTGGGACTTATACATAAATTGTGTCCTCACTAAGTACATAGGTTCCCTAGTTTAGAGTTAACTAGATTCACCTATGACGAGACATACATATCATCATATACCCCATAGGGCAACATACATGCCTCACAAAGTCATTCACATCATTCATATCCTAGTTTTATTTCTATTCTGTGTAGTTCTCTTTATCTTTATTATTATTTTTCACTTCTATACCGTCTTTTCTCTTGGCTGAGCTTTAGCCATCAAGATGTGTCCTTCTTGCTCGACCTCTTACTACCACTGGTCCAAGTGGTTGAACCATTTCCGTTATCAAAGTAGTTCCCTCAACATTCTTCCCTTATTGAAGAATGACTATGTCCTTCTCTTACCGAAGGACCCATCCTTCCCTTACCGAAGGATGTAGTTTTTTTCCTAACATCTAAAGGATGACGGTCCTTTCCTTTGATGCAAGGGGCCTCCTAACCCTTTTTCCTTTTACAACTCATCTTAGAGTTGCATAAAACCTCATCTCTCCTTGGTAATCTTGGAATCCTCACTGCAGTTTGCACACCGTAGCATGTTGAGGGTGCGACTCAGACATGATCGGTACTGGGGAGGTCCTAACGTTACTAAAGAGGTATTTTTCTTTGAAAGCGTAGCTTTCCTTTTAAAATATCTTTCTTTAAAAACATATGTTTTTCTCAAAAATGTATGCCTTTCTTAAAACCTTTCTTTTTATAAAGTCCTTTCATGAACTTAGGGCAAAATCCCCACCTTTGCTAAGGAGGCATAGTCAAGTGTCCTAAATATCTAAGGTAGCTTCTTAAGTAGAGTTTATCATTACCTACATACAATCTCAAGCAAATGCAAGAATCACATGAATGTAGTATAGTACAACTACTCAAGCAATCATCACCATATATTGCAACACAACATAACAACAAATTGCAAACATTCAAGAACAAGCATAGAAAACAAGGGTGTAATCATACTCTCCTAGACTCAACTCTCGCTCAGCAAGACCTATTCTTGCTTAGTGAGCCAGTATGACACTCCTAGACCTATATCTAGATGTCCTCTCGCTTAGCCAGGATTTCTCTCGCTCAGCTAAAAATCCTGACTTTCACTCCATTTTGCTTGCTCAGCTAAAGCAGCAAATCTGCATATCACAATTTTTGCAAAATCTGATCTACTTATGGTAATCAATGGCTACCAAAGTACTTCCAAGCACCAATCAACCCCTCAATCATGCTTAATCATAAAAACCCATTAAAACCCAAACTTGGGGTTCAAAAGAAAGAAGAGGGAAAAAGGGATACAAACAACAATCAAATTGGTAAGAAAGGACAAGGAAAAAGTACTCACCTCGGATATACATGAAGATGAGCTCTAGGGCTTGGGGATCTATACTCCTCTTCCCTTCTTCCTCTTCTCCTTTTCCTTTCTTCTTCTCTTCTTTTCTCTTTCTCTCTCTAACTTTCCCTTCCTTTTCCTATATAAACCGCGTATGTGTGGGCTTGACGGCCTTCAACCTATTTTAGGTCTTAGAGTCTCGTTCAATGTCCTATTATCTTATTCCTATAATATTCTAATATTAGGGTAACTATTATTCAATACCTATAGGCATTCTAGACAATAATTATATTCTCATTTATATTGTTCCAAATTTTGGGGATGTTACTAGTTCTTACTTTACTATCTCAAACCTATCTCACACACTTGATCAACATTCGACTATGCTTAGGACCTTGTCCCAATTCCTTGGCAAGGTGCCTAAGCTGTCAAGGAAAGAACCTTAATTCCTTAGGCACACTCACTAAGAACTTGTGCATTATACCTAAGATTCTCCATGAACGTGCACAATACACATACCTTCATTTCTAGAGTCCTATGCATATTATAAGTCTCAATGTTTACTTAGCTAATCTAGAGTCTCCCTTTTGACTTAACCCTAAACTAGGATCAATTGGCTAACATCCATCATACCAATATCATTAAGTCAAAAAACCATGAAATTAATACAAAGAGTATACAAAACAAGATTCAATTTAGCAAAATAAGAGTGACGAATAGTATCACATTTATTACAACAATTATAGAATAGAAAAATGATACTTAACAAAGAAAAAATGCAAAAAGGAAGCCTTGGACAAACTTCATTGAAGCTGAAAGAAATGGGAACACACAAGAAGGGAGTTGAATTGTGTGTTAAAAGAAAAACTTTTTGTAAAACTTTACTAGTAATAAAAAAGGCACGAATAAAAGAAATATGAGTAAGGATAAGGGAAGAGAAGCACACAAGGAATTTTATACCGGTTCACTCAGCTTGAGCATACCTTCGTCTAGAAGGATTTCTACTAACCACCTTTTGGTTACAACCAAGTATTCTATCAATCTCTTTGGGCCTTGCAACAGTGATCAATCCAAGATCACTTAAAAACCTAAGTATTCTTTAGGCACCAAGCCTTTCCAAGCATTCACAACATAGATAAAGTGTTTTATAAAAAACAACTCACAATGTAGGAAATGAAAGTCTTAGACCGTTTAAAAAAACATTGCTAAGTAAAAAGTATGAAAAAGATAAAGTTTGCAAGATCGTCCAACTAAAAGGTTTCTTTTTCATTTGTTGCTATGTTGCTCTATCAACTTGAGTCTTATGTACAACCTTGGGAAGATAGCCATTGAAATATACAAGCTTCAATCTTCAAAGACAAGTTCTTAGGATTTATCATGTATGGTTGCGCGTGTTTTGAATTTGGAAATGAGACAAAAAAATAACTTTTGTTTTTGCACCAAAATGGATAGTGCAATTCTGCGTTTTAGAGTTGCTCTTTTTGAACATTCGTTATTCCAATTTGGTAGCTTGATAGGCTGACTTACTTTCCTACAAAGCTATACTTATACACAAAAACATATCTGCATTTCATTTAATGTGTGATATTTGAATGTCAAATTTCATAAGAAAAGGATAGAACATAAGTTTCAAAATGTACAGGAATAAGTCGATTAAAAATTAGTTGAATTTAAGGTATCTTAGATAAGGCATTGGACGTTTTTTGCAAAGAGCACGTATGTTAAAATAAGGCAATTGGACGCTTGGTATAAAGTAGAACATTGGACACCAATTTTCATAAAACGTTATTGGGCGCTTTCAAAAACTTTTTACTATATAGCGAGAAGAAATATTTAAGAACTCTAAAATTTAATAACTTTTGTTATTTTTAAAACTTTGAGGGATTGGACACTTCATACGTCTTTGGTTTCAACAATCTTCCTTTTTTTGATGATGACAAACTTTATTAAATTTTTGAGTTTATAACTAGAGATATTTCACAAAAAAGATAACGAGAGATCAAAAAATTCTCAAGCATACTCTCCCTGAGTCTAATATATCTATTAGAGCAAAAAAATATATATTAGAAACTCAGTGAAGTGTAAAAGTAAGCATAGAGATATAGAACAAATATGGTCAATTAATATAGATAGATAAGTATGCTTGTGATATGTATGTTGTACATGAAAGAAAGCACTTTTATTAAAAACATAGGTTCAATGAACAAAAGAAAACTAAAAAAAAAAATTCTTTCTAATCTTTCCCTTTTAACATCAACAAAAAGAGATGGAGAGTTAGCCATCACAGTCACTACGGCTTAAGAGGAGGTGGTGGAGGAGATGGTTGAGGAGTGTGCAGAATCTCTTGTTGATTTTGGAGGATTTGTTGTTGGAGGGTCATGATAGGTTGAAGTTCGGTGGTGACATAGGCTTGAACAGCTGGATCAATAGGAGGTGTTAGATAAGGGAGAATGATGGTGGTGGGAATGCTGGCGGAGACTTGGGAACCAAGGGTTGGTAAAGGTGGAGGTATGGGTGAAGGAGGTTGAGGTAGAGTGTTAGGTGTTTTGTTAGAGAGAGGAGGTAATGCTTCTAGGAATTTTTAAGTAAGAATGTGAAGATGGTATGGATGGGGATGCTTGTATCGTGGGAAAAGAGATTCCCAAGGAAAGGGAGGTTGCATATGTTTGTGTTGGTCAGAGCATCCACTATGGCATATAGAATGGACGTTTCAGACCTAAGAAGTAGAGGACTATCAGCTGAATTTAGGAAGGCAGCAAATGTATCAAAAAAGTGAAATACACGAGCTGGACTATGCGTGTAGTTACCATTTTGTAGTGTTGGAGTGTCGACCCTTTCCTGTTCAGTTAGTCTACTGTCGGATGCTTATTGCTCGCATGTCCATATATGCTGATCCTAGAAATGTTCAGTATCATCAGCATCCATGTCCTGCATCAATCTTTTGGATGTACCACTCCAAGGTAACTTGATCATGTTGTTGACACTCGACCTTGGAGGGTAGTGGCAAAGAGAGGGGGTTTCGTCAATAGTTTCACCTTCTTTTTGTTCACGCCTAGAGTAGGCATTCTTGGACAAATGCAGTCTGGCTAAATGCAGACTGATGTGCATTGTGAAACGTGTTGCGAAGGGGAAATAAACATCTAAAATCTCAGCTCAGCAGAACTCTTTAATGTTGCACAGAACATCTAGTCAAAAAGAGTGGGAAAGAAACTTACCTTGGTTGGATCCAATGGCCGAAATTTCATTTTAGCTGGCTTAATGTGAATGTTATGCTCTGCCATGCCCTTTCCTTTTTCTTTGCCATCTCAAGATCGTCCAAAGGAGGTACTCTGTGTTGAAGTATCCCAGGAGGTTGTGCATCGAGGCGCTAGGCATTAATGACTTTGATATACCGCCTTTTGATGAAACATTTTAAAGGAAGGCTTACAATAGCATTGGTTGGTAGTGCTGAGTACTCCTTGGAGGGCTTGTAGATTTAGTCATGAACAAATGGATTTAGAGGAATTGGAGAGTAGTCGAATCCATATTTCGGTTCAAGGTAGGGATCTGGACGCAGAATAACGGCAGTAGAGTCCACCACCATTTTCTTATTTTTCTTCTCATACAGTAATCTCCATTTCTTATTTCGTAAGGCCCAGTACTTTGCTCTTCCAGCATATGCAAAGTATATATCCAAGTTGATACCAGTTTCGGGGTCAGCAATAGTCACTGGAATGGGCTTTGGAGTACACCATTCTTCATATAAGATCCTTTCTTTGCTTGCTTGCTTAATAAATAATCTCATTTTCTTTTTTGTTGGAAGTTGCTAATCTCATTCCATGTCTTGATTTATTTAGATGTAGGGAAGAACTTAATTATGAATTTAGATTCTAGGTCTGTCCAAGATTTGAGCGTACCTTTAGGTTGGGATTACAACCATTTCTTTGCGCTTCCACTAAACGAGAATGAAAACAATCTTAGCTTCATGACATCATCATTAACATCATTTATGCGCATAGTATGTTGGAACCAAAGACGTAGAAGCGTCTAAACCCTCAATGTTTTGAAGATAACAAAGCTTATTAATGTTTATATTAGTGTGTATAAACTAACCCTATCACAGCGAAAGACGAAGACTCACCAAGAAGGACCGTCCAGCTGATGCAACAATGACCGTCCAGTAGACACTTTTGAAGACCGTCCAGTAAGACGCGAACAAAGACCATCCAGATGAACAGACCGAAGGCGATCGTCTAAATCTCCAGTATTCATATAATCAAACGACTGAGTTTTTCATTATAAACATCAATCACGTCTATCCTCCTTGAAACCTACACAGTACCACTCCAATGAGCTAACGTTCAAAACGGTCTGAAACATCAACATCAAGTTAGTACAAAAGCACAGCAGAATGGGTAAAGCAAGTCAACTTATCAAGCCGACAAGACAAATGAAGAAAGTTCAGAAGAACAGACTGTCAGCGCAGCCCTGAAACTTCTATTGTAGTGCAAGTTTTCAACTGTCACGCCTGACTTTTCTGAAAAGATAGTCTGCATGCGCCTCATCACGTGAAGAGACAAGATATCTGTAACGATCTCTTTCATGAAGATCGTATATATACACGCATCAACAAAAAGCAAAATAGAGAACTGAGATAGGTGGATTTCTGTTTAAAACAACAACATATACTTTCTTCTGTGATATTCTGTCAAGAGCGTCCAGTGGACGATAGTCATTTTGTTTGTAATAATTCTCAAAGTGATCTTGAGTCTAAGTTTTAAAATCCTCACTACGTGAGTCGATCTTTCCTCAAATTTTTTGAGCGTTGTGAAAGCCTGGAGAGGCTTAGTGTAAAAAGAATACTTGGGTTAAGCAATCTGGGTAGATTACGTTGTAAAGCCTGAAGAGGCCATGAACAATACTTGTAACCAAAGATTGGTTAGTAGAAACCCTCTAGGTGAAGGGACTGGACGTAGCTCAGGTTGAGTGAACCAGTATAAAGCTTTATGTGTTTTCTTCTCTCTATCCCTACGCTTAAAAATGTTTTGTTTAGACTGATCTACCTTTTTCGAAAAGTTTTTTTAAACGCACAATTCAACCCCCCCTTCTTGTGCACTTTTTCTTATTTTAATTGGTATCCGAGCTCGGCCTCTTGGGGTTGAGCATCTAACACTGTAGAGGTAAAAACAATCCTGATCTCTCATGGAAAACGAAGGACAAGCTATTAACAGACCTCCTCTTTTCAAAGGGCAGAACTATGATTACTGGAAGCAAAGAATGATAGCATTCTTTGATGCATGTCACATAGACATGTGGGACGTAGTAGAAACTGGCGACTACCTGCCCCTTGATCATGATGGAATGGAACTCCCAAGAAGTCAATGGATAGAATCTCACAAACAGAGGTATCTTTTAAACTCAAAAGCTAGAAATGCTATGATGTGTGCCTTATCTGAATCTGAATATGAAAAGGTACATAGTCTAAAAAGTGCCAAGAAAATGTGGGACACGCTGTCTCTTGCTTACGAGGGCACCTCACAAGTAAAGAGGTCAAAATTAAGCTTACTCGTAAGACAATATGAACTATTTACTATGGAGCAAAATGAAACTATTGAACTAATGTTTGGTAGATTTCAAACCATAACAAACAACCTAAGGTCCTTAGGCAAAACTTATGATAATTATGATCATATTGACAAAATTTTGAGAAGTTTGCCTAGGCAATGGAGACCGCAGGTTATAGCTTTAAGAGCTTCCAAAGATCTAACGACACTCTCAATAGAAGAGTTACTTGGAACTCTTAAAGTACACGAACTGGAGCTGAAGCAAGACGAAGGACAGAAGAAGAAGTCCATCGCTTTAAGCGTCCAGCGACCATCCAGAGGATTAGCGTCCAAAGCGCTAAACGTAGAAGAAACCTCTGAGGAAGAATCTGAGAAAGACGATTCTGATGAGGATGAGATATCCTTCATCTCAAGGAAAATTCAGGCTATGTGGAGGAAGAAAGGAGGATCAAGAGCCCAAAACTTCACAAAGAAATTCAACAAAACTCCAAAAGAAAAAATTCCTTCAGTATGCTATGAATGCAAGAAGCCTAGACATTTCAAAGCTGAATGTCCCAGTTTATAGAAAAACAAAAAGAGGACATTCTCCAAGAAAAAGGGTCTCATGGCCACTTGGGAAGACATGGACCTATCTTCATCAGATGAAGAAGGAGAAGAAGAAGCCAACCTGTGTCTCATAGCAGGAACAAGCTCTGATAGCTCAGACAATGAGCAAGACAAAGAGGTAAACTTCAACAACTTAATCTCCCTACAAGAAGCCTATAATGATCTGCTTGCCAACTCTTCAACTCTTTCAGTAGGATATAGAGAACTGAAAAGGAAATTTTCAAAATAACAAAAGATTTCAATTTGCTCAACGAAGAGTATAAAAATGTTTTGAAAGAAAATGAAGTTTTGAAAACTAAACATATTTCAGAGGAGACATCTTCTCATGAAGTCCTAGAACTTCAAAAAGAAGTCACTCATCTAAAAGAAAGTTTGTCTAAATTTGTCAATGGTACTCAAAATCTAGATAAAATCCTATCATATAGAAGAAGTCCTCATGACAAATCTAGACTTGGTTTTGTTAAAGAAGAAAACCACAATCTTGGTAAAAATATAACCTTTTGCAAAATATGTGGAAAGAATGGGCATGAATCAATACATTGTAGATATCGTCCAACAAAGAAGGCGTCCAATGTCTTCAGAACTAACAAAAAAGGACCCAAGTCCATTTGGGTACCTAAGTCTATGATAATACCTGTTGCAGATTTGCTTGACAACAGAAAGAAGACCCCAGTCATGGTACCTGGACAGTAGTTGCTCACGGCACATGACGGGAGAAAGTTGTATGTTCCAAAGCCTACAACCCAAGAATGGTGGGTGGGTCACCTTTGGAGGAAACCAGAAGGGAAAGATCAAAGGTATAGGAACAATCGGTAAGCATTCTTTTCCCTCTATTGAAAATGTTTTATATGTTGAAGGTCTCAGACACAATCTACTGAGCATAAATCAATTATATGACAGTGGACACAATGTCTCCTTTAACAAAGACAAATGCACTGTCAAGAATCTAGATGGATCTATATTATTCTCTGCCAAGAGGCAAAGCAATCTTTATAAGATTGATCTAGTTGACCTCACAAATCAAAATGTATCTTGTCTAGTATCCATCAAAGAAAATCAATGGATTTGGCACAAGAAGCTTGGACATGCAAGCTTGAGATTAATCTCAAAGCTATATAAGCATAACCTCGTAAGAGGACTTCCAAATCTTGCATACAAGTCTGATATTCTCTATGATGCTTGTCAAAAAGGGAAATAAGTAAAAAGTTCTTTTGAATCAAAAAATACTGTTTCCACATCTAGACCTCTTGAACTATATATTGATTTGTTTGGTCCAACTAGAACAGTCTCCCTAAGCGGAAAAAGATATGGACTAGTCATAGTAGATGACTACTCTAGATGGACATGGGTGATGTTCTTAAAACACAAGGATGAGTCTTACAATATCTTTTCTACTTTCTGCAAAAGGACACAAAACGAAAAGGGTGTTAGTATAGCTTCAATAAGAAGTGATCACGGAGGAGAGTTTGAAAACGAAAGTTTTCAATGGTTCTGTGAGGAGAACGGAATTCTCCATAATTTCTCTGTACCATGAACACTACAACAAAATGGTGTGGTAGAGAGAAAGAATAGGTCATTGCAAGAAATGGCTAGAACTATGCTAAACGATAACTCAACTCCTAAGCATTTCTGGGCTGAAGTTGTAAACACTGCTTGCTACTTACAAAATAGAATTTTCATTAGACCTCTTCTGAAAAAGACTCCCTATGAACTGTGGAAAGGACGAAAACCCAACATATCATATCTTCATCCCTTTGGATGTCAATGTTTCATTCTAAACACTAAGGACGACCTTGCTAAGTTTCATTCAAAGTGTGATGATAGAATATTGTTAGGCTATTCTGAAACATCTAAGGCTTATAGAGTTTACAATTCCATAACCTTGGCAGTGGAAGAAGCCATCCACGTTAAATTCAATGACAAAAAGCCTGATAATGAAATATCATAGCTAGACGACTCTTTTGCAGATATGAAACTAGACGATGCCAGACCTTCAGCGTCCAGAGATCAAATGGACGATCCAAAAACAGAAGCAAGAGAACCAACTGGACGCTTTTGGCAAATGAAGACCTATCATCCAGAAAATCAAATTCTTGGAAACATTCAAGATTATGTTAGGACAAGATCGACCTTCAAGGAGCAAGCTCAAACTGCCTTGATTTCTCAACTGGAACCAAAGACAGTAGACGAAGCCCTCCTGGACGACGGCTGGATTAGTGCCATGAAGGACGAGCTTAGTCAGTTCGAAAAGAATGATGTTTGGATGCTAGTTCCTGCACCCAAGGACAAGTCTATCATTGGAACAAAGTGGGTATTCCGCAACAAGCTTGATGAAGCTGGAAATGTGGTAAGAAATAAAGCAAGACTTGTAGCACAAGGCTACTCTCAACAAGAAGGTATAGACTTTACTGAAACCTTTGCACCAGTAACTAGACTAGAAGCTATTCGCATCTTACTTTCGTTTGCTGCTTATAAAAATATGAAGCTCTATCAAATGGATGTAAAAAGTACATTCTTAAATGGCATAATAAACGAGGAAGTCTATGTGAAACAACCTCCTGGTTTTGAGTGTGATACTTTTCCCAAACATGTTTTCAAACTTAAAAAGGCTTTGTATGGTCTTAAACAAGCCCCAACAGCTTGGTATGAAAAGCTAAGCTCTTTTCTTTTAGAAAATGGGTTCTCTAGAGGAAAAGTAGATACCACTCTTTTTCGCAAAGACGTCAAAACACATTTCATTATTGCACAGATATATGTAGATGACATTATTTTTGGAGCTAATATTGACCAGTTATGCAAGGATTTTTCTAAGATTATGACAGCGGAATTCAAAATGAGTATGATGGGAGAACTAAAGTTCTTCCTAGGGCTGCAAGTAAAACAGACTGGAAATGGAATATTCATACATCAGACAAAGTATGTCAACGAACTTCTGAAAAAGTATAAGATGGACGATGCAAAAGAAATGAGTACACCCATGCATCTGTCATCAATACTTAGCCTGGACGACTCTTCTAAAAAGGTAGATCAATCTACATATCGAGGTATGATTGGATCTCTTTTATATCTCACAACGTCCAGACCTGATATTATATTCAGTGTATGTCTTTGTGCTCGTTTTCAGTTTGACCCTAGAGAAACTCATCTAACAGCAGTTAAAAGAATTCTTAGATACTTAAAGAAAACCACTAATCTTGGTTTATGTTTTAAGTCGACCAAAGAATACAGATTAGTTGGTTTCTGCGATGCTGACTATGCGAGAGACAGGGTAGAACGCAAGAGCACTAGCGGAGGATGTCATTTCATTGGTGGAAATCTAGTCTCCTGGACGAGCAAAAGACAAGGAACAATTGCCCTATCAACAGTAGAAGCAGAATATGTCTCAACTGTGTCTTGTTGCTCACAACTCTTATGGATCAAGCATCAGTTAGAAGACTACAGTATCTACAAGAGTAAAATTCCTATTTTCTGTGACAATACTGCTGCTATAAATCTGTCAAAAAATCCTATCTTGCACTCTAGGGCAAAGCACATTGAAATAAAACATCATTTTATAAGAGATTATGTTCAGAAGGGAGTTGTCGATATTCAGTTTATTAATACTGAAAATTAATTGGCAGATATATTTACAAAACCCTTTCCTGAAGATAAACTCATCCATATTCGAGATCTTCTAGGTATGAAATTTATAAATGAATAGTTTTGTTCAACATGCCTTGATCGTCCAAGGATCAGTAGCGTCCAATAAATTCACAGCGTCAAATGTTTCATAGCGTCCAATACATCATAGTCCACTTGCATATATTTTCGCATTCCATAATAACTTTAAATTGTGTGTGCATTATTATTAGTGCTCAATCATGTTTCTCTGAAAAAGATTTGAAATAAATGTTTTCTCTGTCTGAGTCACTCATGCGCCATATAACCGACCTCGAGATACGTAAGCGCCTGAGCCAGCATTTATTACACATCACCTCTCTCTTCGAAAGTAAAAGAACCGCTAAAAAGGCAAAACCCTTCAGTTTCTTCATATACACTTAAACCCAACCCGTATACTCACTTCTTTTCAAAATCCACCTGAACTTATCATCTTCTCAAAACCCTAAACCTCTCTTCAAGCTCTCAGATATGGCAACCGAAAAAGCTGGTCTCGCTGCAAAGGCCGTGGCTCGTGTGGAGAGCCTAGACAAAGTTGTCGTTCTCATCGAGAGCCGCTTCGATATAAAAGCTCTCGACGACATGGGGGTGTTTGTAAAAGACAATCTGCTCAGTTGTGGCATCCTCAACTATTTCCATTTGAACGAAATCATTTACCCAGAACTCATCCGACAGTTCTGGAACTCTGCTGTATTTTCAAAGACAGATATTACTGGAACCGCCCTGGGAGTCAAGGTCACTCTAGACCTAGGCTCCATCACCCAAGCCATTGGATGTGAACGGGTTGGGTCCTGCGTCAAAAATGGCTGGGAAGATACCTTTGGAGGGCATGACACAATCAACGCTGCACTGATGGGTCCCGAAGGACAAAGCCCAGTCGAGTATAGCAAGCTGACGAAAGAAGGGAAGATATTCCAGCAGTTTCTGAATAAAGGAATTCTTCACAAAGCTGGATCCAAGGACAGCGTCACCTTCCTGCACAAGTTCGTGTTGTTCCACATGATCACCGGACAACAGTTCAACTTACCGCACCTCATCTTGAGCAACATCTTCAGGACCATGAGAGGACGCGGAGAGAAGGTATTCCATGCCTTCTTTGCTTTGTCTTTGAGGGAGCAAAACAAAATAAGGATTCTGGGTGGTGGACATAGATTCACCCAACTACCTTTCGGACGCAACAACGTTGCACAGATGAAGGCTGGGTTCGTGTTGAAGCCTTTAGAAACCACGTCCAAACTCATGGACGTCAAAGAAGAAACAATTGAGATGGCACCCTTACAAACAGTAGCCCCAAGCGTCCAGCATGCTGCACCTATGGACGACGAGGTACTGTTTGAGAATCCAATTGCTGCCAGACTGTCCACTAGAAGGAGGACGTCCAAGGCACAGGTGGCCAGAGCTACAAAGTCCAAAACTCAACAACCTTCAGCTTCACCTGCTCCACTTGCAGTTGCTCCTGTTGCTGCATCTGCTCCATTTGCTGCACCAATCATTCTTCCCGCAAAGAGACAGCTGATCGTCGCCTCTGATGACGAAGACGATGAGCCCATTGGCAAGCTTGTCAAGAAACAGAAAGATGCCACTGATGCTGCTCCTGCTCAACCACTATCCCATCCATCCACCTCACCCAAACGACCAGCAGACACGCCGTCGGGGGAAGCACAGTCTAAGAAACGTAAGCTTTTTTCTACTACTGTTGCTGATGAACCTGAAGATGTTCTTGTAGAATCCCTTATTGATGAGCCATATGAACCTCTCACCCTACCACAAACTAAAACACAAGTTACACCTGAACCAGGAACGTTGTTACCTGGTGATGAAGGTTACACCTGCACCATTCCCACTCCCGGTATCTCCAAAACTTACCTCTCCATAAAGCCTCCCAAATCATCTCCCTCCTCAACCATCATCCCCTTCCCTACCCCTCTCTCAGAAAACTTGGCACAAACCAAAAAGCATTGGCCTCTGTTGTTGTTAAAGGAAATGCTCAAAACTTCTTGGATGACAATGCAATCGTTCTACGTCCAGAGCTTCCCGAGCCAGACTTTGGCTTTGACTATTCTTTAATTAATATGGAGAAGTACATGGACGACTACGTCCATCAACCGTCTGAGCAATACCTGGCATTACCTCCTGGAGCCATTGAACACCTGCCGCTCAAGCGGTTTATCAGAAGGAGGTATCCGAAAGTTGTACGAGCTTGGCGCATAAATGCTCATCCTCCTGGAGTACTTCAACACAGAGTACTTCCAGTCGAAGACACGGAAAAAGCTCTACAACAACGAGGACGAACGGACGAACGGATTATCCAACTAAGGCCTGTAGATTTGAAGTTTCAGCCTTTGGATCCGGAAGAAGATGGATTCTTTCCATCTGTCTTTGAGCAAATGTTCTGCAACACTCTTAAAGGCTCAGCATTCCTGAAATATCAGCTATTCATTCCCCCATCCCAACATATCCGACCTTCCACAACCGTCCGCATCCAACCCGACCAAATATGCCCAAGATTGCCAATCATTGATGAAAATCGCAAGAAGGAGAAGATTCTGACCAAGGCACCGTCTTTGCCTCTACCGTTTAGAGCTGAAATTCAACATAACCTAACCCATTCCCGTGAATGGTTTTTAGCTCAACGTCTTCACACAGACATGGACGAGACGGATGCTAAATGCTTCTAGCATCAACATATGTTCCAATGCGAACAAGAAGCGTCCAACAGTGGTGTCTCCACAGACGACAAGGCAGATATCCCAACTGCAACGGACTGTGTAGTCACGCAGCGTCCAGCTCATGTCTTTCACTTTTCAGACACTTCTGCTGCTTTTGTCCGTCCACCAGATGCGCGTCCACTCCTTGGTACGAAAACTTCTATCTTATATACACTGATTGCTGCTCTTACGCATATCAACACCTTCCAACCACCCTACCCTTGGAACCCTCCTCGCCCCTATCAACTTGACGTGCCAAACCTCAAGTTCCTAGAAGCACCTCCTTCTCCTTCTAAAACTCTTCCACCTTCTCCACCAGCTTCACCCACACCTCCACCACCGCCTACTCATGGCTCCCAAACCTCCGCCAGCCTCCCTGTTTCTACTACCGCCCCCTCATCCATCCCACCTATTGACCCTACCGTTCAACAATATGTCGCCACTCAACTTCAACCCATCTTCACTCTTCTGCACCAAATTCTTCAGAACCAACAAGCCCTTCTCCTTCCTTCTCAACCTCCTCCGCCGCCGCCGCCACAGTGACTGTAATGATGACCCCTTCTTTTGATAATAACAAAGGGGGAGAAAGATTATGGAAGCTTTTTTTATATAGTCTTTATTTTTTTTTTTGTGTGCATATATTCTTGTCAGATTTTATGCTCTGAATAGTTAAATAAAAAGTTGATATGTTTTACCTCACATATTGCTCCATCTGTTATATAATATGCTTAATACTTGGTATATCCGACTCAGGGGGAGCATAGTAAGTCTTTCGAAAACTTCGCTTTACGCTTCTTTACTTAAAAAAAAATTATTAATTAATAAGGTTTGTCATCATCAAAAAGGGGGAGATTGTTGGAACCAAAGACGTAGAAGCGTCTAAACTCTCAATGTTTTGAAGATAACAAAGCTTATTAATGTTTATATTAGTGTGTATAAACTAACCCTATCACAGCGAAAGACGAAGACTCGCCAAGAAGGACCGTCCAGCTGATGCAACAATGATCGTCCAGTAGACACTTTTGAAGACTGTCCAGTAAGACGTGAACAAAGACCATCCAGAAGAACAGACCGAAGGCGATCGTCTAAATCTTCAGTATTCATATATTCAAACGACTGAGTTTTTCATTATGAACATCAATCACGTCTATCCTCCTTAAAACCTACACAGTACCACTTCAATGAGCTAACGTTCAAAACGGTCTGAAACATCAACATCAAGTCAGTACAAAAGCACAGTAGAATGGGTGAAACAAGTCAACTTATCAAGCCGACAAGACAGATGAAGAAAGTTTAGAAGAACAGACTGTCAGCGCAGCCCTGAAACTTCTATTGTAGTGCAAGTTTTCAACTGCCACGCCTGACTTTTCTGAAAAGATAGTCTGCACGCGCCTCATCACGTGAAGAGACAAGATATCTATAACAGATCTCTTTCCTGAAGATCGTATATATACACGCATCAACAAAAAGCAAAATAGAGAACTGAGATAGGTGGATTTCTGTTTAAAACAACAACATATACTTTCTTCTGTGATATTCTGTCAAGAGCGTCCAGTGGACGATAGTCATTTTGTTTGTAATAATTCTCAAAGTGATCCTGAGTTTAAGTTTTAAAATCCTCACTACGTGAGTCGATCTTTCCTCAAATTTTTTGAGCGTTGTGAAAGCCTGGAGAGGCTTAGTGTAAAAAAAATACTTAGGTTAAGCAATCTGGGTAGATTGTGTTGTAAAGCCTGAAGAGGCCACGAACAATACTTGTAACCAAAGATTGGTTAGTAGAAACCCTCTGGGTGAAGGGACTAGACGCAGCTCAGGTTGAGTGAACCAATATAAAGCTTTCTGTGTTTTCTTCTCTCTATCCCTACGCTTAAAAACGTTTTGTTTAGACTGATCTACCTTTTTCAAAAAGTTTTTTAAACGCACAATTCAACCCCCCCTTCTTGTGCGCTTTTTCTTATTTCATAGTACTACAAATCTCTAAGAAATGAGAAAGATGTGTATTAAGGTCTTTTAGCTCACTTCCCCTAAATTAATTTAGGGAAATTAACCCTAGAAATGATGGCTTTATCTCAAAGTTATTTGCAGCTATGGATGGTCCAATAGTAATTGGCAAAGCTAAGTGTTGGTTTCAATTCATGAAATCTCCCAAAGTTCTCTTGGGCTCTACCATGTTGGAACAACAAGAATGATATGGAGAGCTTTGTTTTTTTTCTTTTTATAATTATTTTATTTTTAAAAAATTTTATGTTCCTTAACTAACTTGCAAATAATTCTAGCAGCCTTTTCAATCTCCAAAAACAAAATATAAATAGAAGATAATTATAAGGAAAGTAGTTTAAGCAATTTAATCAAAGAAAAAACATAATATAAACACAAGATAATTAGAAACAAGAAACGAATCAAAAGCTTAATCTAGTGCCTAAATGTTCCATAATGTCAATTTTAGTCCCCGACAATGGCACCAAAAACTTGATACGATCATTCCCTAAGCGCTAAAAAGGTCGAGTTGTGATCCCGAAAAGGAGTGTAATGGACAGTGTGATATTTACAAATTCATACAATGGATGGATGATCGCAACCTTATTTTAGCAAGTATATTGATTGTACAAGTAATAAAGTGATAAGTGAGATATCGTTCCCTAGAGACTAGGATATGCATTGTATACTAATGTTTGACATTAGTTAAACAAAAATGAGGTTAGGTTGTCATAGTTAGTAGGGGTTAGTGTGGGTTAGTATGGACGTAATTGAACTTTGGATTCCACTTAATCGATGCAAAAAAAAGAGACCCAAGACACAAACACAACAAGTAACTTAGGGTCAACTACTCTTAGCTCCTACTTACTTTCTTGAACCTAGCTCACACCTACTTGATCAATATTCGCCTCTTTTTAGGACTTTGTCCCAATTCCTTGGCAACGTGCCTTAGCTATCAAGGCAAACACCCTAATTCCTTAGGTGCACTCACTAAGCACTTGTGCATTACGAAGGTTCTCCACAAACGTGCATAATACAAATACCTCTATTCCTTGAGTCCTATGCATATTATACATCTCACATTTCACTTAGATAACCTAGAGTCCCCTTTCTAAGTTAACCTTAAACTAGGATCAATTGAATGACTTCCATTACACCAATAACATTAAGATAAGAAATCATGAAATTGATACAAAAAGCATACAAAACAATATTCATTTAAGCAAAATAAGAGTGTTGACTTGTATGACACTCATTACAACAATTACAAAATAGAAATGTGACACTTAGAAGATAGAAAATACATAGAGGAATCCATAAATAAACTTCATTAAAGCTTCACTTGAATCTCCACCAAAGAATACTCCAAGAATCTCTAACCCTAGCACAATCCTTTATTAAGTATACAAAAATGAACTCAAACAATGCACAAGTCATAAGTCTTTGAAGAACAAAGAGAAAAAGTCTCACAAAAATGGTTGAAGTTGCCTATTTATAGATGCATGTTTTCACATCATCATGTCATAATATCAAACCATCTTGTCATGTTGGAACAAGACTGCCAATGTTATGCATTACTGTGTATCACAACGCATCCTTGTAATTGAAATGGTTACGACATTTATGACAGTTATAGATAGTTACAGGCCAACTAGCATCTATTATAAAGTGTTCTTCTTCTTCACGCCACATCCACCATAACATAATATTTTTGCTGTAGTGCAGTGTAACATAAAAATCCAAAATTCCTACATTTATAACCAAAAATAGTAAATATTTACAAAAATAATATTTCCTAACAGAAATTCTAATATTAACAATTTTATCTAATTTTTATGGTTTTGGTGAAATTTCATATTGATGTTGATATTTTATTTCCTAAATTAGTTCAATGAATCTTTATAAGCTAAAGATTCGTCACTGTGGAAATGATTCCTTAAGTGACTTGACGACAATGTTTGAAGCCTTCAAACACACTATTTTGAGCTTTCAAACACATTGTTTGGATTTAAACAAACACATTCACACCATCTTTAAGAGAGAGATAACAAAGGTTAGGGTTTAAAACAAAGAATGAAGGGTTTGAAACAAAGAATGAGGCTAAGGTTTGAAAACAAAGTCATAATCATAGAGAGAGAACATTACCTCATGAAGGAACGAAGGAGGTGAATGTATAAAGAACACATTATGAGGCTAGGGTTTGAAAGACGAACAAACTGAAAATAAAGAACATTTAGGAAAATGAAACAAATAGATATATAAAGAGAAAATGAAGAGGGAGAGTCATACTTATATAAGAGGAAGATTAATGTCATCAAGGCGTACATCAATTTGAAAATACTTTCCTTGGGGCATCTTGGATTCATCAAACTAGAGAACGAAGGTTTGAAAATTGGAGCAAGAACAAAAATATGAGCACGTTACTAAAATTAGAAAACTTATACTAGATTTTCTACATGTGTTGTACTAAGAACCAATATAGAAATTAACTTTCTAGATCAATGCTTAGTACAATCAATTTAGAAATATTTGTTAAAAATTTCAAACGTTGCAAAGGTCGTCAACGTTTTAGATTAGTTGTATGGAAAACTAATTTAGAAAGTATTTTCTAGATCAATTCTTTGTATAATTAATCTAGAAAATCTTGTCTAGAATTTTAAAAGTAGATTGATTGATAAAAAATTGATCTGGAAAGTACTTTCTATAGTGGTTCTCAGTTCAACCAATCTAGAAAGTGTTTTCTAGATTGGTTCTCAATCAACTAATGTAGAATAATGTTCGTCCCAATATTTCAAAAATGCCACCACCCAACATACTACATTTGTTTTCCAAGAACTGATTTAAATTTTTTATGTTAAAAGCATTTTTTCTTTGTAATATTGTATTTATAATTACAAAGACAACAATACTAACTATTGTTAATATCATTTAGGGTACATTGGGTGTTAGTTGTTGTTAGTCCAACTATAAAAACTATATATTATATAGATCCCATTCATTTTGATATCAATTATTATCCCACTACAAAAATATGTTCAATAAATAAGCAAATATTTATTTTTATTGTATATGTGTTTGATGGATCTATATATATTCACTTGGTTCTTTTTTGGTTGTTAGGATGATGGCGTATTGCAATACACACCTAAATGAATTTAATTAGCTGATTGTGAAGGTAATGTACAAATTATCTTTAAGCAATTCATATTAATAATATGAGTCAACTAATTTAATTCTTATATTTACTATATAGTAAAGGAAGGTCCTTCTAAGCCACGTGTCAAACTTAAATGAGATTTTTTTTCCCGCTCAAATGCTACCTCGTAGCTTCTCCGCTTATATTTCTACTTTTATAATGCATTTTTATGATTATAGTGAGGCTCTCGACTCATTTAATTGGGCTTTTATTTTTTTTATCCACATTTTTATTCTTTTACTACAAAACTAACCAAAATCTGCTTTTTGATCCACACATGTTTTACAATCTGCCTTATACTTTACTCATGAAAAAAATCCGCCTTTTCCTTTTATTCTTTTATAAAACATTATATAATTTTTTTAGTAATTTCATAAATAATAATGATGATTAAGATATTCCTCAAAAAAATAATGATTAAAATATAGTATTTTATTAAAAATTCTGTATTTTAAGTATATTTTTAAATTCTAACACATGTATTTTTTTCTTTCAAAAATTTTAATACCTACATTTTTATGAGAAAAATAATTATATATAAATTAATGAAATTAATTAAACAAATTTATTTGAATAATTGAATTAATAATATTTTAAAATAGCTTTATTCAAGGAATATTATCTTTTGATAATATTTAAGATTTTTATTAACAATATTTTTATTTTTTTAAATTACATGAGTAATTGATTTATTGAATATATTTTTATTAAAAAATAATTTGAAATTATTTCTTCATTAGCATCATAAATAAAATATGTCTAATTACTTTGCGCATTATATATATATACATATATATTAACAATAATTTTTAATATTTATAAGATATCTCCTATAGGTATAATTATCAGATTAATTTGAGTTAAGAACAATAATTAAAAATTCAAGTCGTCTAAAGTGACCAACAATTAATATTGTGTAGTAAAATGTTTAAAGTACGGGTATACAAATTCATATTAAAATTAATATTTTCTTATATAAATGCGTAAAAATTAATGTAACCCGTGCAATAGCACGAGTATAATACTAGTTATTAGTATACAGTATCCACCTCGGTCGGACAACATTAGTTATGAGTATTAGTTCATAAGATTCATGAAGGATATCGTTCTTACAAAGGAACTTTGTATCCTGAGATGGTAATATAAAATAATCGTTGCATTGTTATATTTTATAATATTAATTTATGATTTAAACACTGTAGACTAATATAATTTCATCCATATTATTACATGTAGTATTTTCCTCATGAAGCACGCAATAAATTCTCGTGCCAACAAATTGATGAAATAAGAGAAGAATAGTCAATGTATGTTTTTCAAAATTAATGTTGATGTACAAAGTTCAAACAATTGTTTAAGTGTTTTGGTTCATTTGTATATCTATTTGTATATATGTGTTGAATATGTAATTTTGACTTAATATATACTGTGTTTGTTACTATATCATGATTCTATATATGTTGGAATTAGATATGTTATCTTGAATTGATCTAGTCTTGATTGAATAAATGCACATTGAAGTTTAGTACTTCTATCACTTATGAAGGAGTAAAATGTTAGCAGTTTTAATTAAAATTAAACTGCTAACATTGTATTTTTATTTTTTATAAAAAAAAACCTTTATTAGCAGTTTTTTTCAAAACATTAAAAAAGACCTTTGTTAGCGGTTTTAATAAAACCACTAAAAACATTTTAAAAATTATTTTAGCTTTTACAAAAGAAAATATTTGTAAGTGAATCATCAATTTAGTTCTTGAAATTGTAATATTTGGTCAAATTGGTCCTTAAAATGGTAAAATGGTTCTTGAAATTGTACATTATCAATCAATTTAGTTCCTAAAATTATAATAGACGATCAAATTGATTCTTAAAATAAATAAAATGATAAAATGGTCCCTCAAATTGTAAATTATTAATTAATTTAGTCCTTAAAATTGTAATGATTGATCAAATTGACCCCTAAAATTAAAAAAAAAAAAACTTAATTGTACTTTTTGTCACCTAACTTTCAAAATTTCACAAATTATGCTCCTAAATTTTTTTGTCATGCATTTTGACCTTAAACTTACATAATTCATGAATTTTGTCCTAACTGACACTGTCGCTAACATGGCAAGGGAATATATTATTTTGAAAAGACTTAATTGCACTTTTTACCCTTACCTTCAAATTTTTGCTTATTTTGTTCCTAAAGTTCTATTAAACTTTTAGCAAATGGTAAAAATTTAGAGGTGAGATTTGAATCTTTAACCCCTTCCCTCTCCACTATCACCAAAACCACTAAATCATTTGGCTAGTTTAATTTATATATAAAAATATATTATATATCATTACTGCATTTGTTAATTGCACTTTTGATTCCCTAAGTGTATACTTATATTTGTGTGAAAAAAATATTATAAGTTAAATTTATAAATTTATTTATTAAATATTTTTATTTTAATTATACAAATTTATAAGTTATACAAATTTGTTTAATGAATTATATAAAATTATTTACTATTTATAAATCATGTATCCATCTTCCACCCTTTTATTTGGAGGGTAGTTATTCAAAAATAAAATATTTAATAAATAAATTTATAATATATTGTATAATTTAACTAATAAATATTTTTTATAGTTTAAGAAATACTTTTATATAATTTAAAAAATAAATTTTATAGTTTATAAATTTGTATAATGAAAATAAAAATATTTAATAAATAAATTTATCATCTTAACTTTTAATATTTTTTTCATACAATAAATATATGCACTTGGAAAATCAAAAGTGTAATTAACAAAAGTAGTAATGGTATATATAATATATTTTTTACATATAAACTAAACATGCCAAATAGCTTAGTGACTTGCTAATTGTGGAGAAAGAATGGATCAAGGGTTCGAACTTGACCTATAACACATTTGCTATTTTCTAAAAGGCTTCAACGCACATTAGGGGCAAAATATGCAAAATTTTAAAAGTAAGGGGCAAAAAGTGTGGGTTAGGACAAAATTCACGACATAATATAAGTTTAGGATCAAAATGCACAAAAAAAATTAGGGGCAAAATTGTCTAAATCTTAAAAGTTAGGTGGTAAAAAGTGTAATTAAACTTTTTTTAATTTTAGTGACTTAATTTGACCGATCATTACAATTTTAAGCTTAGTAACTTTGGTGATTGTGGAGAAGGAAAGGTTCAAGCGTTCAAACCTTACCTATAACACTTTTACCATTTTCTAAAAGCTTAATTGCACTTTAGGGACAAAAACTGTGGGTCAAGACAAAATTTGCAAAATCATATAAGTTTAAGGCCAAAATGCACAAAACAAAATTAAGGGGCAAAATTTGCAAAATTTTAAAGTAAAGAGACAAAGTGCAATTAAGGTTTTTTAATTTTAAGGATTAACTTGATTGACCATTACAATTTCAAAGACTAAATTGATTGATAATTTATAGTTTTAGGGACTATTTTGTCATTTTATTTATTTCAAAACTAATATGACCATCCATTACAATTTGAGAGACTAAATTGATTGATAATGTACAATTTTAAAAATTATTTTACTATTTTATTAATTTATGAATCAATTTGACCGTTTATTATAATTTTAGGGATTATGGTGATTCACTTAATATTTGTTAACGGATTTAACAAATAACCGTTAACATTATTATACTTTTTTACGGTTTTTCTAATAAAAATTGCTAACAATGAATCTATATACATATACATATATATATATATATATATATATATATATATATATTCAAAAGATATTTAAAAATGTTTTTTATTTAGCTAATTTTGTTAGTGGTTTTTAGAAAACTGACTAATAAATTATTATTTTATTGGTGATTTAAAATCGTTAACAATAAATGGTTATTTATATTGGTGTTAACATCATTAGCACTATATTATTACCCTAACATATTTCCTTAATTAAAAGTTACTGACATAAGTCTTTTATATAATATTGATTCAATCATAAGTATCAGAGCATATTGAAAAGAATATGTATGCATCAAAAACACAAATTTGTCAAACTGAATAGATCAAATATCAAATTATCTTAAGTGTTGTTCATGTAAGTATATCAAGAAAAATTAGTTTTTTTTTTTTCTTCTGATAATCAGTCTAGGAAACAACGGAAAAACGCTACTTTTTTTTGTACAAAAAAACTACTCCTCTTTTTGCCATCAACAAAAGAATAAAAAGAAAGGAGACAACTTTCCTACCAAAAGATCTATTTGGATGGGGACCAATCATCAGAGAACTCGAAGTACTACCTTGGAAGTCTCTAATGTCACATGAGAGGAACATCAGGAACCATATATAGATTAATCCTTTAAAAAAAGAGTTTAATGAATATATATTGTTAGTGTAAAAAATTTACACCGTCAACTAATTAAACATCAGTTTTAGTGTGACTTTTAGGGTGATTATTATCAAAGTTAACAAATTTATTATATGTGATATTTGTAATTGAATAACAATGTAAAAATATTTTATATTGTCAGTGCATATCCTTTTCTCTCTTATAAAAAAAAAAAAACAAAAACCACTTTAAACTATACTTGTAACACCCTTACTTTAATTTTCAACTGTTTTCTTAATATTTGGTAATTTATTTATAAAAAATGGAGAAAAAAATCTCAAAATTCTGTTTCCTACCTTTGTGAACAAAATTTTGAAAATTATCTAATCATAATTTTTAATAATTTTCCTAAGTCAGAACCCAAAGAAATGAAAAAATGATGATTTCGCCCTAATTTCTCAATATTAAAAGATAACATGAGAAAAAGATTCAATTGATAGTAAAATATCAATTTGAGCTTGGAATCATGTCATATATATTAAAATATATTTTGAAAATTTTCTGAAATTCTTGTGTAAAATGATTAAAATGTCCCACGGTATCTCTTAAGCCAAATTAGTATTAGTTTGACATCTAGAAATGATGAAAATGATAATCTCAGTTCATTTTCAGGTAAAATATTTAATTTTAGAATTCTCATAAAAATTTTGGTATTTATTGACTTAAAATGGATTTAATATAAATTTTTAAATCAAAAAATACAAAATAAATAAATAAAATTTGAAAAAAATCATAAAAATTAAACTTAATCATTAGAAATTAATTTTGATATAAAATAATATGTATGTCAAGTTTTACATTAAAATTCATTAATTTGATGTTAAAAGCTAATTTACTCCAATTTAGGTAATTTTATCATTTTTGGTCAATCCAATTGCAAAGAAATAAAACACTAAGACAGCTCAGCTAGGACATGTCCCAGAGCCTAGGTGACTCATCACTCTAATTTTTTACATATGTCAAGCCAATAAATTAAAAGCAAATAAAAACTTGATTTATTACATAATGTAGGTGATGTCATGGTAGGACACCTAAGCCACTTCTTCTTCTATAAATAGGCCACCTGAAGTTAGATTTTTTGTCCCCTTCCTTCTCAAGTGCTAACTGAAACACTCATAAGGAAGCACCTCATCATAATTTTTTTTTACTCCATTATTATACCAATATTTTGGTAGTTATCCATTATCTAGGAAACCTCCATTGCTAGGAGCTTGGAACCAACATTACCATCATCTTTTCACTCCATTTCAGCTACTTAAAGAGGTAATGGAGGGAGTGGGATTGGTTCTAAATTATAATCATTTTACATGTTGGTAGGAAGGTTTTCCCCTAAACCCTTTAATGTATACATTTAGCTTTTGTTTCCTTTATATTGTTATAATGGTTAATGATCAATCTTAATTTTAAGATATGATTATTGCATTGGTATACCGTTGAATTTTGATAACTAAGATGTAATTATTAAGTTGTTATGTTGCTAAAAGTTTTGGCAAAATTTTGAAGTTTTTATGGATGTTAATAAATTAGAAAAGTTTAGTTTGTGTCAAGATTAATAGAAGAGAAATTTTGTTGCCTTATATTCCTTATTGGAGTTCACGGTTTTGTTTAATGAACAAGGAAATTTTGATAAAATTTTATGAGTGATTAATATAGTATTGTTACAAGAATTTGAAATCTTGATTTGTCTAATGTATAGTCACGGTTTTGCATTGAAAAGAAAAGAATCAAACAAATTTTATAATGATCTATTAATAAGCTTGGTTTAGGATTAGTTTGATAAAGATTATACTTATTTAGAAGTTTATAATTTAAATTTTTAGCATGATCAATTAATTAAATGAAATAGGAAATAATGAATTAAAGTAGTAAAGTTATTCTTTTTCTAAAGGCCCACGATTTTTCTTTAAAAGAAGAGGAAAATGATAAAAAATAATAATTTTAAGCCCACATTAGGAAAAGCTAATAAATAAATAAAGAATTCTTTGGTTATTACAATGGGCTCACAGCCCAATTTAAGAAAATAAGGAATTTTTTTACAATTTTTTTATTAGTAAATTGTATTCTAGTATTGAAATTTAGATTATGATTACTTAGTAATAATCTAAACTTAAGTTAATAAATTTATAAATAAAAATGTAGGTTTTATAACATTAACCTTAGTGAAACACTAGTTTTAAAATTAAAAGTAGGATGCTTAAATTTAATAAGATAAGATATAAGGTTTAAATAGATATTTAATTTCCAGAATTATAATTCTTTTTCTTTAAAGTATGATTTATGAATTGTTTAATTACTATTGTTTTATAATTATGAAAGTCAGTCATGTGTAGAAATGATGTAGATTAAGTCTCTACAACATGAGGCAAAGATATTAGAAAAAGGTTATACTAGTGCTCAAATTAAATGAGACTAGGAAAATCTATGCTTGGGAAGAAAAAAATTGATAAATTAGTAAGCAATGTATAGCTAGGAACATGTAGTGGCATGACACCCTACTAAGGAAATCATAGTTTGGTACGCTGAGAAATGAAAGACAGAGATCCACTTGTGGAGGTCTTGGGAGTAAGGTGTCAAGCGATAAAGGTCCCAATGGCTAGGGTAGAGATCTTGAGCCTGGATATTTGCCTAACCAAACTTGATAAGCTCAACAACTACTTAGCATTCCAGGATTAGTATGAGAGTATACCTTTATATGGACAATGGATCTCTTGAGCTGTTGCTCTATTTCTCAATGATGATGAGGACTGTACCATATGATAATGAGAAGAGGTATATGTGTTCTTAGTCACTTTCTAGTTCCATTGAGAACTATTATTCACAAATGAGAAGTGTGGATCCATACCCAATTAAGGGTAGCGTAGTATAACTTAAAATAAACCTTAGGTTCCCCTCGATTATCAGTTGTGTTTTATCTGTATTTTATGGTAGAATTCTTGCCATGCATGTGAAAGCAATTTTTAGAACAAATCACCTCACTCCATTGTTTTTCTTTTATATATGATTGATCGCCATTATTGAAGATGGCCATTATAGAGGTATATGGGAGTATCATGAGGATACAAATACACTTACGTATCTGGGTTTGATCTCTATCACATTCCTATCTTCTATTCTTGGGGTTCTTATGCCCCTAATGACCTATGTGATACCTATCTCTTTGGCAATGAGTCCACCACCCAAACTTTTACTTCATTCCTCTTGCTCCACCACCACCACCACTAGGTATTCCATTTGCCGCACCATTTTTGAATGCTTATCCACCTCTACCAAAGTTGCCTGCAACAGAGGTGTCAGTTGCTGATGGACCAACTTTAGTACCAGAAAAGGGTGATGGATAGCCGATGGATGTGGTTCTCGCTGAGTCTCCCATTGACTCCTCCATGGTTAAGTTGATAGAGATCCAAACACCAACCAAAAGATCCATTGTGTGACATTGGAGGTCCCGTGACAAGGTCCAAGGCTAAGAAGATGAAGCAAGCTTTGTAAGGCCTAATAGTGGAGATCAAGGAAAGTCCAGAACAAAGCATATCAGGAGTTGCACCAAAGTAGGTCACTTTCTTACAAGTCAATGATGATTTGAGCCTAACTTGAAGCATCATGAAAAGCCCAAAATATTTGATCAAGAAGTAACTATGGGCTGAAGTTTTATTAGTAGGTTAATTAGTTTTGGGATGAATAGTTTCTTAAGTCCATTTTCTTATTTTCTATGTAATTTTCGCACTTAATTTTAGTGTTTTAAGTTCAAATATCTTTTAATATTTTCTAGGTCATATTTTAGTGTTTGTGGGCTTCCTAAACCATTATGATGGTTAATAGGACTTAATGAAGCATTGTGATGGTTAGTGGAAAGTCATTTCTAGTGGAAAATAAATGCTTAGTTGCATGTCATTACTAGTGGGAAATTAAGGCCTAGTGGAAGTGTTAGTGGGAATTTATTTCTTCTATTTGAAGGGATACATAGCTTATCCTATAAATAGGAATCTCTTGTAAACAATCAAGGTAGAATTTGAAGATTAATTAATTTGAATGTTTCTTTATTATGAGATCTTCCCTTTTGTTCTTAGGTTAAGAACTTTATAGTATTGGTTCTACCAGCAGGTCGCGGTTAGTGTCACACTTTCTCTTGATAACTTTGGTTCTATTAATAGGTCGTGGTTAGGGTCAAGTTCCTCCTAGTTTCCTTTACCTGTTTCAAGACGATCCTAAATAAAGTCACATCATTTGGTAACAGAACTTGGTTCTTGAAATCAAGTGTTATCTATCCTTTGTTTGTTTATCTTCTTTAGTCTAAAATAAAATAAAATTCCATTGCTGCTTTTGTTGTTTCTTCTATAGTGTCACCTTCCTGCATTCTATTTCATTGAGTCTCTTCATCTTCTTCTATTATCTCTTTGTGTTTGTTCCGTCTTATATTATTAAAAAAATTGTGCAAAAAAAAAAATCAGATTAAAAACAAAGTGTGAAAAAAATAAGTAAAAAAATGAAAAAAAGTCTTGGATAATTAATCTTTTGCTTCAAATTAGATACTGCATAATAAAAAAAAAATTCTAAATACTGTGCTTATTTCCTTTTGTTGGTTCTAAAATACCTTCATTAATCTTGTCCTTATTTCAAAAAAAAAACTTCAATTTCTTGTTGTTTTCATTTCAATTGTTTCTTGTTGGTTCTTGTTCTCTAAAGTTACCACTTTACTGTTTCTTGTTGTGTAGAATCATCCTCAAAGGTTCTTACTTAAGAGCTCATAAGGTGAAGTTGAGTGGAAAAAGGCAAGAGTGGTGTGACTATCAAAGGAAAAAGGCCAAATTGAGCGAAAACACAAGTGATTAAAAACATAATTTGAGTGTAAACACGTGAGAGAGTGTTTGTGTGAGGATTTTATTTTGTTTCTAACTCAATTTTTATAGCATATTTAATCATGAGTGGAGAAGAAGGAGAATGGGCAGTTGATCTCAAATTGTTCGTGAAGGCTGTTCAAGAACAACTCAAGCGTATAAATGCAAGATTGGATGATTTACAATCTACATCTAGGTCTTGGACCCTTCCTAGGTGTAATAATGATGAGGAAGAAGAAAAAGAGTATTCAAATGGAAGAAATAGCAAAAGGAGAAGAAGGGGTGAACTAAGAGAGGACAATTACGTGGGTAATATTAAGATGGCAATCCTTGCATTCCAAGGAAAGAATGATCTTGAATTGTACTTGGAGTGGGAGAGAAAGGTTGAACATGTGTTTGATTGTCACAATTACTCAAAGGAAAAAAAGCTAAAATTAGTAGTTGTTAAATTTACTGATTATGCTAGTATTTGGTGGGATCAATTTGTGATAAGCAGGCATAGAAATGGAGAGAGACCTATTTGTACTTGGGAAGAGATGAAGGTTGTCATGGGAAGGAGATTTGTATTAAGTCATTGCCATAGAGATTTGTACAGAAAATTACCAAGTTTAACTCAAGGTTCTATAAGTGTGGAGGATTACTACAAGGAGATGGAAATAATCATGATTAGAGCCAATGTTGTGGAAGACTGTGAGCCAATTATAGCTAGATTCATTGGACGCTTAAAGAAAGAGATAGCTGATGTGTTGGAGTTGTAACATTATGTGGAGATGGAGGATTTGTTGCACAAAGCAATTCAAGTGGAGAGGTAATTGAAGTCTAAAAGTTTATCCAATTTTTCCCAATCTTCTAGCTCTTCATGGAGATCAAATTGGAAGAACAATAAATCTATTGCAAATCCTAAAGAAGATGTGAAGGCCAAGTAGTTAGTTGCAGCTCTTAAAGGTAAATCTAAAACTAATACACCTTCTAAATCACGTGATATCAAGTGTTTTAGATGTCAAGGAGTTAGACATATTGCTTCTCAATGTCCAAATTAAAGAGCAATGATCCATATGGATAATGAAGACAGAGAGTGTGAGCTCAAGTGATGATGAAATGCCACCATTGGAGGATTGCAGTCATGTTGAAGTTGCTGAACCTGTACATGGAATTGTACTTGTTACTAGGCGTGCTTTTAGCATATAGCCTAAGGAGGATGGTGATATAGAGCAATGTGAGCATTTTTTTCATACTAGGTGCCATATAAATGAAAAGGTATGTTGCATGATTATTGATAGTGGAAGTTGTACTAATGTTGTTAGTACCTTGTTGGTTGAGAAGTTGAACTTGCCAATGAAAAAGCATCCTAATCCATATAGACTTCAGTGGCTGAATGATTGTGGAGATATAAGGTTGACTAAACAAGTTTTGGTTTCATTTTCCATTGGAAAATACAAAGATGAGATTCTTTGTGATGTTGCACCTATGCATGGTGGACATCTACTTCTTAGGCATCCTTGGTAATTTGATAGAAAGGTAAGATGAGTACAAAAATAGGTATAGACTTGCCATGAATGATCGCACCATTGTATTAACATTTCTCAAACCTGCTGAAGCATATGCTGATCAAATTAGAATTGCAAGAGAGTGTAAGTTGAGAGAAGAGTAATTGAGCATTCAAGAAAAAGAGAGAAAAAATAAAACGAGCAAAAATAAGCAAAAAAAAGAAAACATGAAACTGAGTGCAGTGAGGAGAAAAATAAGAAAATAAGTGCATTTGCACAGAAAATAGAGGTTGAGAGTGCTTTGTTAGCAAGAGATAAACTATTTGTACTCGTGTACAAGAATGTTTATTTCACTAACGATTTTAATTCTTCTTTGCCACGTGAAGTTGTTTCTTTGTTACAGGAATTCACTTATGTTTTTCCAGAAGAAGTACCCCATGGATTACCTCCTTTAAGAGGTATTGAGCATCAAATTGACCCCATTCCTGGTTCTACAATCCCAAATAGACCAGTTATAGAACAAGTCCCAAGGAAACCAAGGAAATTCAAAGGCAAGTGGATGAACTAATGAAAAAGAAATTTGTGAGGGAGAGTCTTAGTCCATGTGTTTTTCCTGTGATCTTGGTTCCAAAGAAAGATGGAACATGGTGCATGTGCGTTGATAGTCGGGCCATCAATAAAATCACTATAAAATATAGATATCCTATCCCTAGATTGGATGATATGGTTGATGAATTACATGGCTCTTATGTGTTTTCTAAAATTGATTTGAAGAGTGGATACAATCAAATTCACATGAAAGAAGGTAATGAATGGAAAATAGCTTTTAAAACAAAATATGGTTTATATGAGTAGTTAATGATGTCATTTGGCTTAATTAATGCACCCAATACTTTCATGCGGTTAATGAACCATGTTTTGCATTCTTTTATTGTAAAATTTGTTGTAGCCTATTTTGATGATATTTTGATTTATAGCAAGAACTTAGATGAACATGTTTATCATTTGTATGTTGTTCTTAATGTTGTGTTTTTGGGTTTTGTTGTAAGTATGGATGAAGACAAGGTAAAGACAATTAAAGAATGGCCAACACCTAAGAATGCAAATGAGGTAAGAAGTTTTCATGGCTTAGCAAGTTTTTATAAAAGGTTTGTAAAGAACTTTAGTTCTATTGCTGCACCTTTGAATGAACTTGTTAAAAAGAATGTTGTTGTTCAAGTGGGATGAAGTGCATGAGAGAGCTTTTAATTTGTTAAAAGATAAGCTGACCAAGGCACCTTTTCTTTGTTTGCCTAATTTTGAAAAAGCTTTAAAATTGAATGTGATGGTTCTAGTGTTGGAATAGGTGCTGTATTGATTAAGGACTCTAAACCAATTGTATATTTCAGTGAGAAGCTTAGTGGAGCAACATTGAACTATCCTACCTATGACATAGAGTTGTATGCTTTGGTGAGAACTTTGCAAAATGGGCAACACTACTTATGGCCAAGGGAGTTCATAATCTATTCTGACCATCAAAGTTTGAAGTTTCTAAAATCTCAAGGCAAGCTTCAAAAGAGACATGCTAAATGGTTGGAATTCATTAAGGTGTTTCCTTATGTGATCAAGTACAAGAATGGTAATGAAAATATTGTGGCTGATGCATTGTCTAGAAGGTATGCATTGCTTACTTTGCAAACTAAGCTACTTGGTTTTGAGATTATTAAGGATTTGTATGTCAATGATTCTGATTTTGGCCAAGTATGGGATTCTTGTTCTAAACATGCTTTTGGGGACTATTATAGGCATGATGGGTTCTTATTTAAGAATAATAAGCTTTGTGTGCCTCTTTGTTCCTTGCATGAAATGTTAGTTAGAAAAACTTATGGTGGTGGATTGACGGGACTTTATAAATTCTTCATGAGCATTTTTATTGACCTAACATGAAACATGATGGGCAATCTGTTTGTAAGAAATGCATTTCATGTATGCAAGCCAAATCTAAAATTATGCCCTATGGTTTTATGAAACTTTGCCTATACCTAATCAACTTGGATTGATGTTTCAATGGTTTTGTGTTAGGATTGCCTAGATCTCATAGTGAAAAGCATTGTATATTTGTTGTTGTTGATAGGTTTAGTAAAATGGCACATTTCTTTGCATGTTCTAAAACCAATGATGCAACACATATTACTGATTTGTTATTTAAAGAAATTATGCGTTTGCATGGGCTACCAAGAACAATAGTAAGTGATAGAGATGTGAAGTTCCTAAGTCATTTTTGGATAACTTTGTGGAATAAGTTAGGAACCAGGCTTTTGTTTTCCACTATGACACATCCATAAACGGATGGGCAAACTAAAGTTGTGAATAAGACACTTACTACCCTGTTATATGCTATCATTCAAAAGAATTTGAAACAATGAGAAAAATGTTTGCCATATGTTGAGTTTGCATATAATAAATCTGTTCATTCTACTACTTCATAGTTTCTTTTTGAAGTTATATATGGTTTTAATCCTTTGACTCCTTTAGATATCTTACCTTTACCAACTAATGAGCATGCTAATTTGGATGGAAAGCATAAAGCAAAGTTTGTTAGGGAGTTGCATGCCAAGGTTCGAGCCAACATTAAGAAGAGGAATGAGCAATATGCAAGGCAAACAAATAAAGGGTGTGTTAAAGTGACTTTTGAACCTGGAGATTGGGTTTGAGTTCATACGAGGAAAGAAAGGTTTTCCACTCAAAGAAAATCTAAGTTGCAACCAGGAGGAGATGGACCTTTTCAAGTGTTAGAAAAGATCAATGACAATGCCTACAAGCCAAATTTGCAAAGTGAATATAGAAATCTAATTTCTACTTTTAATGTGGCTGATCTATCTTTGTTTGATATAGGTGATGATGATGATTTGAGGATGAATCCTTTCGAAGAAGGAGGGAATGATAAAGATCCAACCGACAAACCGAAAGATCCGTTGTGTGACATTGGAGGTCCCGTGACAAGGTCCAAGGCTAAGAAGATGAAGCAAGCTTTGCAAGGCCTAATAATGGAGATCAAGGAAAGTCCAGAACAAAGCATATCAGGAGCTGCACCAAAGTGGGTCACTTTCTTACAAGTCAATGATGATTTGAGCCCAACTTGAAGCATCATGAAAAGCCCAAAATATTTGATCAAGCGGAAACCATGGGCTAAAGTTTTATTAATGGGTTAATTAGTTTTGGCATGAATAGTTTCTTAAGTCCATTTTCTTATTTTCTATATAATTTTTGCACTTAATTTTAGTGTTTTAAGTTCAGATGTCTTTTAATATTTTCTAGGTCAGATTTTAGTGTTTGTGGGCTTCCTAAACCATTATGATGGTTAGTGGGACTTAATGAAGCATTGTGATGGTTAGTGGAAAGTCATTCCTAGTGGAAAATAAATGCTTCGTGGGATGTCATTACTAGTGGGAAATTAAGGCCTAGTGGAAGTGTTATTGGGAATTTACTTCTTCTACTTGAAGGGATACATAGTTATCCTATAAATAGGAATCTCTTGTAAGCAATCAAGGTAGAATTTGAAGATTAATCAATTTGAGTATTTCTCTATTGTAAGAGCTTCCCCTTTGTTCTTGGGTGAAGAACTTTATAGTGTTGGTTCTACCAGCAGGTCGCGGTTAGTGTCACACTTTCTCTTGATAACTTTGGTTCTACTAACAGGTTGCGGTTAGGGTTAAGTTCCTCCTAGTTTCCTTTACCTATTTCAAGATGATCCTAAATAAAATCACATCATAAGTACCAGCTGGGGATGTCAAATGGGTGGCATACCTCTCCATCATTCTCTTGTTCGGGACTTAGGTCACCTCACGAGGTACCTAATGGACATACATGTCACGCTGTAGTGGACGAGTCAGAGGATACTCCTACAAATAAGGACATGTAGATATGTTCTTATTGTATTTTTCTTTTTGTATGGGGGATAATGTAGATTGACACTGCTCTGTTTAGGATCTTTTTGATGTACTAAGGATAGGTAGTCTCTTGTATTGGATGTACATTTTGATCCTTTTGCATTACAGTTGTTTTTCTTTGACCTGTATGTATAAAACTATGATGTACAGTTTTATGATGCATATATATAGAGAGACCTTCTCTTATATCTTTTACTGCTATTTTAAAATTCTGTTAACTTCGAAAATTTTCTATTATAAAAATTGAAAAAGATTTATTCGCATTTTTATCAACTCAAACTTAATAATTTAAAAAATTACTAAATTAATATGGGTTATTATCAATGTGAACAGGTGTCACAATACTTCCATAGATTAAAAATATATTGAGTAAATAGTGTATGTACTAATAATGTAAAAAATTTTATACTGTCATTTAATTATTAATCACCATGTATATTAAATTTATTAATTTTTATGTTAATTTTCTTGAAAGTCATATCAACGATGATTTTTTATTGTTTTACAATATAAAACTTTTTATACTAACACTCCATAGATTTTAAACTCAAATATACTGTAGGCTTAATTATGTTTTTAGTCCCTAAATTTAAGAAATGTATTTTTTAGTCCCCTAAATTAAAAATTAATCTTTTTAGTCCCTCAAATTTTGAAAAATATTGTTTTAGTCATTAAGGACCACCTACGGTATTATTTATAGGATAGATTGAATCAGCTATGTAGCATCAATTAAGTTCGGTGTAATGTTTTCACAGATAGGAACATTACTAGGTAAGTTTTATGTAGCAGATTCACTAACTACGCTTGGTCAAAAGGACCAAAACATAAATTTTTAAAATTTGAGAGACTAAAAAGATTAGTTTTTAATTTGGGGACTAAAAAAATATATTTTTCAAATTTGAGGGACTAAAAACATAATTAAGCCTATACATATATTTTATCATCTTATTTATTGCAATAATAAAAATTAGAGTTTAATGGTCATACATTATCAGTGTAAAAACTTTTACACTGTCAACCAATCAAAAATCACCATTAATATGACTTTTAAAGTATTTATTATAAAAGTCAACAAACTTACTATATATAGTAATTTGTGATTGAATGACAATATAAAACTACTTTATACTGTCAGTGCATAGCTTATTTCCTTTAATGCAATCTTAAATTTACATTCGTAAAAGTGTATACAGAAAATATTATTATTCTTATTTAACATATCTATATAACTCCGAGACTCGCCATGAACGGGACACTGTAATTTGCACCAGAATGACAGCATCACACTTTCGTTCAGTTTCTTCCGAGTTGGTTGTTGGGGCTTCAAAGTCAAATGGTGTCGGTGGGTCTATCCACAAACTTTTCCTTTTAGTTATTTTTTTACTTTATTTTTTCTTTCGGCATTCTTATTCATTTTTTTTTTCTAATTAAATATGATAATCACATTCTTTTTGCTTTTTAATTCATAAAATACGAACGCGCGTGCACAACCGTTTTCAGTTATTATTTTCAAACCGTGTCAAGATTTCTAATTGGCGGTGTTATAATCACACATTATTTACTACTTTAAAATATTAATAACATTAAAGGATTGACAAATCATTCATTGTTATCAATTTTTATTTTTTTTAATAAAAAAGGAATCGTATTCTGACGTGGATTAAAACTTTAGTTTGATTATGATGTCTCTCCACTTCAATGCTTCATTGGCATAAAGTTTAATTTTTTAATTAACTAATATAAATAAACTAATTTGGTGTGACATGATTGACAAATAACTTTATCTTTTAAACATGTGGTCAAGAATTTGATTCATAGATATATGTGTATGAAAAAAGATCTATTAAGAGAGATCAATTTTTTAAATGAATCTCATTATCTGGAGATGTTAGTTTTTGGCTTCTAGCAAAAGATATCCTAGTTTCATCCAAAAATTAATGAGGAATGTTAAAAACATACTCTCTAACACACTATTTTGAACATATTCTCTTCTATTAATCAAAATTTATTAAAAATCACAAAATTTCATGAGTCCCACATCATAATTAATAATTTTTTTCTCATGATTTTATAGTTTTCAATAAATTTTAACCAATATAATAGAATGTGTTAGAGAGTGTATTGCTAGCATTTCTTAAAATTAATATAAATAAAATTTCTTTAAAATGTTAAATAAAGATAAATTCACTCTTCGTTTAATTTGAAAATGTTATGATCCTAATTTATGAAAATTCAAAAATAAATACATTTTCACATACGTTTTTTTGAAGAAACATATACTTATCTTAAAAATAGTGTCATAGAAGTTTTTTCCAATTGAATCACATATATCGCTTTTTTTTTATTTTTTTTGGGAAAGATTGATAAGAAACCTTATAAAAAGAGAATAAAAAGAAATAAAAAATGAATATAATGCATTACAAAAGATTAAAATCACGTACTCAGAACTTAACCTGAATTGATTTGAGGGGACAAATTTTATATTTAAACTGTGTATATTGTATAAAGTCGTTTATTTCTAATTAAATGCAAGCTAAAAAATATATTATATTTGAAGAAAATATAACTTGAACATACACCTCATTATATGTCTCATATATAATTGTGGGGGGAAAAAAATCTCATATTCACTATCCAGTAATGGAGGTCCTTCGAAAGCTGCCTTTATATTTTTGTTAAGATAAGAAAGATGATACCTAACGATGGTACTTCATATGTTAATTTTATAATGAAAGATATATTAATTACCATCAAAAGTTTACAAATTGAGAGCAAAATTATTGGTCACGAGTTATTTTTATTAAAAAATAGATATTTATTTTTGTTTTGTCTAGGGGTGTTCGTGAGACGAATTAACATGTGTCCCTACTAGGACTGAAATTTTAATAAGGTCAATTTTGTAAATCCAAACTTGACCTGATAACATTTGGGACAAGTCTAGGTCAACCCGACTTGTTAGCACAATATATTAATCTTAACATTATATATAGCTAAATCATAGAATTAAAGGAATATACAACTACAGTTAAGGTATATTTTACAATATATATTTTAAGTTAAATGATATCAATATAAATATAGTATCATGTTAAACAAAATATTATTATTAAGTCAAGAAGTTGTATTATTCATACATAATTGTTTAAAAATTTATACTTTTTTTTAAAAAATATGACATTAGACTGGTTGGGACAACTCAAATATAACCCAAACCTATCCTCAAAATACACTGGATCCAATTTCTTAAACTCAAATCCGTCAAAAGTCCTTTTAGATCAGGTCGAGTCGGTGGGACAAGACAAGTCATGAACACTACTAGTGTTGTTGGCTTGCACAAACTCCCTAATTTCATTCAAGACTTCTTCTATGTGGTTGAAGGATGACGTACCAGCAAAAAAAATCCTGACTAGGAATGTCAACAGGGCAGGTTGGGTAATAGTCCTCCTATACCCGCCTATATTTATATGTATACCCGCCTATATTTATATGGGTACTTGTTAAGTGGGTATTTACGAATTTTATATATGTCTACCTCCATAAATATTTGTTAAAATATAAAATCTTAAACAAAAAGTAAAAAATAAAATAAAACCACAAATAACTATTTTTGAAACATATATTTATACAAAAAAAAAATTGTAACATATGTTCATACTAAAAATAAATAATTTTGAAATATATATTTATACTAAAAATAAATTAAAGTAATTTACTTTATATATAATTAAGGGTGTTTAAATAATTCTAAAGTGCGAGTATTTGCGGGTACGGGGTACCTTACTACCCATCCTCTCCTTGTTAATAAACAGGTATCTATTTAGCTATCCATTTAATATCCATAGCTGGTTTTACCTGTGGGTATCTGCCGGTATAGGTTTTTTGTCATCCCTAATCCTAACACTGAAGTCAGTAATAATCACACCAAAGTGACGAGATATGTTAAAGGCACGCCTCTTATAGTGACGTTGATAGCATATGTAGTAAATATCTTTGATATTATTATGATTAGATAAATATCTCATTGTATCTTTAATATTTTTCCTATTTCCTTTTTTAATGTTAGTCTCCTTATTTGCCTTAATAGGATTAGCCATTTAGCCTATAAAAATTGGATTAAAGCTTGTATTCAAAGTACACAAAAATACAATTCAATTTTTTCTCTTCCTTTTATTTTCAAGTTGGTATCAAAGCTCCTAATGCAAGGGGCTTTACTTTTGCATTCAAAGCCTTGCCTCCTTAATTAAGGTTCCTTTTTTGGAAGCATTCATTGATGCCTTAGCACCTTCATTATGCCCAAAATATTTTTATTTGCCATCGTCATCACCACCGCAAATTGTGAGAAAAAAATTTTCAACTAGTTTTTTTTAGTGAAACCACCATTGAAAGAAGCATCGTCTGTCAATCTACTAAGGCCCAAAATCTTGGGTCCATTTGACTTGGCATGTGCCTACACATGCCATATTTTTGTTAACCCGTTTTTCAACTTATGAAACCCACGTATTGTGTAACATCCTTTTTTTAGTAATAGGAGAAAAGCTTTAATAGTTCAGTATTCTGAGCCTCTTTATTAGGGACAGGTACGCACTTACTGTTGCTGCTTGGCCTTGTATACCACAAACGATGTATAGGCATGCATATTTTCACATGTATATTTTAGAGCTTTCAAATTAGCTTTTCTAAATAATGCCTTGTCGAAAAAAAGGTATTGCTCGTATATATATATATATATATATATATATATATATATATATATATATATATATATATATATATATATATATATAGGCGAATCATATGAGAATGGTCTTTTTAGGTGAAAATGAGAATGGTTAATCTTAACCGTCAAATTAAAATGGAAGGCCTAGATTAAAATACCTAAAAATTTAAATTAAAACCTCATATAACCATCAAATCTCTAAAAGATTCACCAAACAAAAATTAAATCTCTAAAAGATCTCAAATATCATGTCCTAAAATATCCCAATTATCACATCTTTCTCTTTAAGATTATTGTTACCCATCATCATCACCACCATGATTGCTGCCACCACCACCTTCATGATGTCATCACCACCACTACCATGATTGTTGTCGCCATCATCGTCGCTATCGCCACCACCACCACCATACTGATGATAGTGATGGCAATGGGGGCAACGGTCATGGTGTTAACATATTACCAGCACCACTATGACCATCTTCACCACCACCACCATAATCATCGCCATTGTTGCCATTGCCGTCATTGCCATCGCCACCACCATTGTCAGCGGTGGTAGTGGTGGCAACGACGACAATGGCGACGATGGTTATAGGGGGTGATGGTGATGGTTTAACTGCAATCTTAGGAAGTGGTAATTGAAACCTTTTAGATATTTGATTTTTGTTTGGTGAAAGTTTTAGAGATTTGATGGTTACATGAGGTTTTAATTTGAATTTTTAAGCATTTTAATCTAGGCCTTCCATTTTAATTTAATGATTGAGATTAGTCATTCTCATTCTCACCTAAAAAGGCCATTCTCATACGATACACCCCTTGTGTGTGTGTGTGTGTGTATGTGACAACTTTATTTAAAAGTTTAGAAGAATGATAATTTAGATATTGTATGTCTTCTTTAAATGCAAATAAATCCTTCTAAAGTATAGAAGAAAAATAATATGAAGTTATAGCTATATTTTCTCAATGATGGTTAATATTAAGCAAATTGAGTTTTCATAATTAAGATAAAATACATTACAAATGCTTTGTTAAATTAAAAACAGTTTGGTATGAGCTATTAATTATTATAGCTATATTTTCAAGTACCTTATTTATGTAAAATATGCTATTTTAAATCTATTAATTATCATAGCAAATTATTTTGTATTATTAAATATTATAGCTATTAATTAAGGATTATATTAAAATAAAGGCTTTCTCAATATGAATAAATTGTATTTCTTAAAGTAGTTTAAACTTGAATTGCTATAAAAGGTTTTAAACATCATGCATATATATACATATAAGTTAGACGACTACGCCATAGCTATAGCCAATGATCTTCCATCATTAACTACCTGAGGTAGAACATGATGCTTTTGAAGGTTTCTATGAGTCATCCAAAAATATTAAATAGCTATGTTGAGATTCGGTCTCAATAATCCTAGAACTATTTCTAATTTTCACAATTTATCTAAATTAATTCCTAAATGTTATTTCCCTTGTAACTTAGATTTGTGTCTACACATTATAAACCCATTTCCCTCCATTGTTACAAGACAAAACCACTTATAACTCCCTCACCAAGTCATGCTAGCTTCCCCCTACATATTATATGCACGGAAATTCTCTAAGAAGCCATGCCCTCACTCATTCTCTTAATACTAAGGACGCCACCCTCCTGGTTTTATAAAACTATGACCCCCCCACCCTCCAACTTCATAAACACACTGCCAACCCCTACCTTTCAATCAACTTCATTTCTCCTTATTCCCTAAGCCAATCATGGAGGTTCCAATTTCTCTCTCTCTCTCTCTCATTCATCTTTTCACACCATCACCCTCGACTTTGATTTCTCATTATTGCACCACCCAAAGCCACCATCACCACAATATGCTTCTAGGAGTGGCAAATGGATGGATCGGATAAATTCTTAGTCGGATTGTAATGGATTGGATAAAAATAATCCAGTAATCCATTTTGATCCATTAAAAATTCATTTAAAAAATTCAATCCATCCATGATCCATCTAATAAAATCCAATCAAATCCATCCATTAACATTTTTTTAATGGATGGATATTCAATCCATCCACAAAAATAATATATTTTAAAAATTAAATAATTTTTATTTTTAAAATATCCTCTCTCCCTCTCTTTCTCCTCTTTCTCCCTATTTTCTCCATAACAAATCACTCCCCACTCACTTTTTCATTCATGTAAAAAAACCATGTCACAAAATATCACAATTCTCACCATTTTAACACATTTCTTCTTTTCTATCATTATTAACAATCTCACAAACACGTAGCAAATCACACAATACCCTCTCTCCTTTTTAAGCACATCTCTCTCTCATACTCTAAGACTCTCATACGGATACACACACATAAGCATCATCATGCTCCACACTCTCACCTGACTTTAGAGCCATCAAAACACATGGGCCAAGGCCAAAAAGCCCATAAAGCCAAAAAGCCCTACATAAAAAAAGCCCACAGGGCCAAAAAGCCCATAAAACCCTGTATGCTAGGGCTAACCCATGAGCTTTAAATTTTAATATTTTGACCTATTTTTTTAAAACCGTGGTTGAGGTTGACTTAAAGATACTTTGGCTGAGATCAATTTAAAGATACTCTAAGTGAAGTCAAGTTTAAGATACTCTAGCCAAGGCCAAGTTGAAGATACTTTGGTTGAAACTTAGTTAAAGACACTCTGGCCGAGTTGAAAATAATCTGGCCAAAATTGAGTAGAAAATACTCTAGCTGAAATTGAGTTAAAGATACTATGGTCGAAGTCGAGATGAAGATACTTTGGCCGAAGAAGTGTTGGCTAAGGCTAACCCAAAAATGGCTGAAGCTGAGTTGAAGATGTCTTGGCCGAGGCTGAACCGAAGATGCCTTGGCCAAAGTCGAGCCAAAGATACCCTAACAGATGCCAAGCCAAAAATGTCCTGGTCGAGGTCGAGCTAAAGATGCCCTGACCGAAGTTAAGTCGAAGATGCCCTGTTGAGCCGAAGATGTCCTAGCTGAGGCTAAGCTGAAGATGCACTAGCCAAAGTTGAGCCAAAGATGCCCTGGCCAAATATGCCTTCACCGAGGTTAAGCTGAAAATGCCTTAGTCGAGGCTAAGCCTAAGATGCCTTGGTTAAGGTCGAGTCAAAGGCCGAGGCCGAGGCCGAGCTGAAGATGTCCTGGCTGAGTCAAAAATGCCCTGGCTGACCCAGTGCTATCCTAGTCGAGGCTGAGCTAAATATGCCCTAGCCGAGGCTGAGCCGAAGATGCGCTGACCGAAGTCAAGCCGAAGATGCCCTAACCAAATATGTCATGGCCGAAGCCGAGACGAAGATGTCTTGGGCGAGCTGAAGATGCCTTGGCCAAGGCCTACCTGAAATACCTTAGCCGAACCTGAGCCAATGATGCTCTGGTTGAGACTAAGTCAAAGATGTCCTGGTCGAAGTCAAGCTAAAATGTCCTGGCTGAATCGAAGATGCCTTGGCCAAAGCTAAGTTAAGGCTTTTTTTTGTATCCAATGGATTTTTTTTTTTATTTAATGTAATCCAATGGATTTTGGAAAAAATAGTAGATCGATTACTAACCATCCATAAAATTAAATGGATGGATTGGATCCAATCCAATATTATTTTTTGTAATAGATGGATTTATTTGTGGATGGATTAGATGGATGATGGATAATGGATAAATGGTTTGTTTTGCTACACCTATATGATTCTCAACCTCTCTCTCCCTCATGCTTCCGTTTATGCCATCACTAAGAGCCCCACGAGCTTAAGTTCGTGCCACACCTTCTTTTGCATGTCTCAAGCTTAGGCTGCTAAAGCCCAAGCTTAAGTTGTGTTCAGTGGGTTCTCTCCTATTCGAGCCCGGGTCAAGCTTTTGACTTCATTTCGACTCAGTAAGCCCCGTATCTTTCTTAATCTCTTGTTTTCTCTTCATCTTCACTTTCTTATATTCAAAAAAAGAGGCTCTATATGTTGTTGTTTTGCTGAAATGAACCCATAAATTTACTCCTCTCATCCTGTTAATCACAATGATTAAAGTGCTTTTCTAAATTGACACTGTTTTCTTGCTTTCTCTCTCCTAGGGGCACGTGTTTAAGGGTTTACATATGGGGGCCACAATTGTATGATCCCACATGCAATCCTACCATTGCATAGTACTCACCACCTTTTTGCATTTTGGCAAGTCCTGATCGTTGATCAAACCATTAAGGAAAAGTTACACCGATCGCAAGTTTGGGAGCAAAAAAAGTGAGCAACACGAAAGGAACCCGGAATATCTTCAAAGGGGCCCTCACTAACTCAAGGTAAAAGGGAGTGAAAAAGCCCTACGAATAATAGGCATAGAGAGTCAGTTAGGAGCACCTTGCTCCTGACGACTTGTGGCTCCATTTAAGTGAACTATGACATTGCTTTGTCTTGTGTTATGAGCAATTTTGTGAATTCTGTTTTGGAACATGCGTGTACTGTCAATTGCGTGCTTAGGGATGCCTCGAGAATTTAGGGTAAACTATTGTTTTAATGTTTTAAACACATGTGAGGAATATTTCATTCTAAATGTTATATAATCATCCTACCCCTCTCCCTAATTCATTTTCTTATATACACTCTGTATCAGGTACACTAAGAAGTAAAAGATTAATGTTTTTATACATTATTTTATCTATATGAGAAATTTTATATTTTCTAGCCTATTTAATCTTAAGCACATTTATAAACTAGTTATTAAGTACCTGTTGAAGCTACCATGCTATATAGCCTTCCTTTTGTTTATATTTAAATCTAAATTTTTGTAGAATGATTATACTATCAATCTCATACTTGTGAAATTTAAATCCAAGTTTACATGAATTGTGAAAAATTTACTCATATTTTTGTCAACTTAACATAAGTAATGTCTTATTTTCTCAGTCCTAATTGAAAAATAGCTGAGTTCAAATCCCAACAAGTTGGGTCCTTACATGTCACCTTCCCGATTCCCGTCTACAACGTCGCAAGTACCAATTGACTCATTTTTCCTTCTTAGTTTGATTGGGATCACATCCAAGTTTTGGGTCTCACATTTAAGGTGTGTTTCAAGTGTTTCTTAGTGGTTATTTAGTTTGTGGTGTCGCCTTGGTTGTGTCCTAGCCTTTGTTTAATTCTTCTTGGGTGTTCTCGCCCTAACATTGAGTATTTGTGGCTGTTTGGTACTTTTATTTCTATCTTATTGAGAAAGCTTCTATTATTGCTAGTCCTCCACTATGTTAGACAATAAACTTGTTTCCATTTCATCATTGAGTTCTTTTAATGTCACTGGTATTTTGCCGAAGGATATCTAGATACTTGACTTTAGTACTACTGATCATATGACTCATATTCCTTATATTTCTCATCCTATTCCACATTGTTTGAAAAGCAACATATTATTCTTGCTGATGGATCTCGTGCTCCTATTACTAGATGTGGCAACATTTAACTTCAACCTTCCCTACACTTGAATAACGTCCTACATGTTCCCAAACTCTTTAATAACCTTATTTCTATACACCAACTTACACACGGCTTGAAGTGTACAATACCCTTTTTTCCATTCCCATTGTGTTTTTCAAGATCTTGCTATGGGAGGACAGTTGGTGTTACTAAGGAGTAGAGTCACATGGAGATTGAATGCAATACTAGAAAGAAGGTGTTGACTTACTATCCCTAGACAAGCCGAAGGGCTTGGATAGTTTCCCAATTTTGGATCACCATAGGTGTCTTGGACATCCTTCTTTCAATATTATTAAGTCTTTGTTTCCTCACTTGTTTACAAAAGAGTTGGCTGAGTTTTTCAATTGTGATGCTTGTCAGTATGCAAAACACCACCATGCAACATTTCTTCGTAGTAATTATAGAAGTAGTAAACCATTTGATCTTGTTCATTCTAATGTATCAGGACCTATTTCTACTCCTAATATATTTGGGGCAAAATGGTTGTTTTGTTTATTGATGATTGTACTCGAGCCACATGGATATTTCTCATGAAAGATATATTTGAAGTTTTTCAATTATTCTTAATTTTTTTTCCTTATAGTTCATACTCAATTTGGGAAATCTATTAAAAAATTCCATTTTGACAATGGCATAGTATGTGAATCAAGATTTTTCCAAGAAAAAAAGATAACTTGTGAGCTAACTAGCATTGATACCACCCAATAAAATGGGGTTGTAGAAAGAAAGAATCATCATCTCGTTGAAGGTTCTAAAGCCCACTTCTTTCATAGGTTTGTTCCTAAAACTTAATGGGGAGATGTCTTAATTGTTGCTTGTCTGATAGATAGGTTGCCTTCTTATGTCTTTAAGGGTGTTAGTCTGTGTAGCACATGTTGTCTTTCTTTCCTTCCTAACCAATTATGACCAATCTCCCATCTCATGTCATTGGATGTGTTGCCTTTAATTATTCACTCTCACAATCAATATCATGGAGAGTTAAACCCACAGGCATCAAAAGTATATTTGTTGGTTATTCCTCAAATAAAAAGGGGTGCAAGTGTTATCAGCCTCAGAGTCGTCGTGTTTATGTCTCTATGAATGTCACCTTTCATGAAATTGAGTCTTTTTATACTAGCCCTTAACTTCAAGGGAAGACTAGTCTAAAAGTCGAGTCTGTTATTGAGTCATTACCTTTTCTCACTATACATGATGTTCAAGAGCCCACTCATGAAGAAGAAGTTTCCACTAAGGAAGCCATCAAAGTTACCACTCAGGAAGCCATTAATGAAGCAAGAGAGGTAGACCAATTCTATAGGAACTACCAAAGCGAGAAAAAAAACTACTCTGGTTTCATAACAAACTTAATTGTCTAAGCTAGAGGTAAGTATTCCTAAAAGTGTTACTAAGAATTTACCTGAAAATATTACCGATGACTTGCCTATTACCATGAGGAAAAGAAAAATCGTATGTTAAGTTTCCTATATTTCAATTTGTCTGTACTAATCATCTTTCTACACAACATTAGAGTTTTATAGTAGCCATTGATGTAATTAAAACTACCACCTCAATCTAAGAGGCTTTAAAATATGAGAACTCAGTTCAAGCCATGAATGAAAAAATGAGGTCATTAGAAAGAAACTTGACCTAGGAAATTGTAGACAAGCCAAAAGATAAGAAGGGTGTTGGTTGTGGGTGGATATACATTGTGAAGTATAGATCTGATGGAACCCTGGATCAATATAAGGCAAGATTGGATACGAATGGGTATACTTAGATCTATAGGAATAATTATGAGGAGATTTTTATCCTAGTAGAAAAAATGAATACATTGAGAATCATCATTTCCCTAACTGCTCACTTTGGCTGGGACTTACGACATTTATATATTAAAAATGTTTTCCTTCAAAGAGACCTAAAATAGGGGGTGTACATGAAAATCCCTCTAGGATTTGCTTCTCATAATAAGAAGAATAAGGTGTGCAAACTTTAAAAGGCATTGTATGGTCTCATGCAATCTCTTTAAGTGTGGTTTGGAAGATTCACCCAGGTTATGTTATCCTCAAGGTATAGACAAAGTCAAGGTGATCATACCCTTTTCATAAGGCATTCCCATAATGGTAAACTCACATTCCTTCTAGTTTGTGTGGATGATATGATGATGGGAGGTAATGATGAGACTAAAAGTAAGTTATGAAGGAGAAACCAGGAACCTAGTTTGAAGTGAAGGAACTGGAAAGCTTAAGTACTTTCTTGGGATAGAGGTTGTCTATTCCTTAAAGGATATCTTTATTTCTGAAAGAAAGCATGTACTCAATCTTCTCAAAGAAACAGGAAAATTAGGGTGTAAAACATCTAAAGTTCCCATTAAACAAAACCACAAGATTGGAAGTAAGGAGGAAAGCCCAACAATAGAGAAGTCCACATTACTTACGCTATGAGTGTGTAAGCTAATTCATGCATGATCCCCAAGAAAGACACCTAAACGTAGTAGATAAAATTCTCCATTATTTGAAAGCAAGTCCAAGAAGAGGATTATTATTCACAAGAGAAGACATATTATCTGTGGAAATGTATACATATGCAAATTATGTCAAGTCAGTTGTTGATAGAAGTTCACCTCAAGGTACTACAAATTTTTGGGAGGAAATATGGTGACATGGAGGAGTAAAAAACAAAATGTGACTGCTTGGTCTAGTGCTGAAGCAGAGTTTCAAGGTATGGCACATGGTATCTGTAAGGTATTATGGACAAAGATCATTCTTGATGACCTTAAGATAAAGTCTAAAGACCCTATGAGGCTATTTTGTGATAATAATTCAACTATTAACATTGTTCACAATCTTGTACAACATAAAAGAATCAAGCATATAGAGAATGACAACGGTCTTATTTATAACTACGACTTACATCCTGTTAAGGCTTCAATTAACAAATGTATTCACCAAAGGGCTCCTTATTGTGAGATTATAGGAACTTACTAGAAAGTTGAGAATGATTAATATTGATTTACTAACTTGAGGGAGAGTGTTGTAAATATCTCTGATATTATTAGGATCAGATAAATAGCTCATTGTATCTTTAATATTTTTCCTAGTTCCTTTTTCTATGTTAGTTTCCATATTTCCCTTGATAGGGTTTGCCATTTAGCCTATAAAAATGGGATTAAAGATCATTCGAAACACAAAGAAATACAAATTAGTTTTTCTCTCCCCTGCATACGAAAAAGTAGGGGGTACAAGGGTCGGTTTGGGTTGGGTTTAGCTAAACCCGTTACCCAAACTAATCAAAATAATATAGGTTGAGTTGGGTTTATGCGATTTTTTTGTCAAACCTGAGCCAAACCAACCCAGTTATTAACAAGTTGGTTTGGGTTGGTCAATCGGGTCCATATATTTAAAATTTTGTTAATTTTTAAAAAAATTGTATTTTTTGCTTTCGAATTTTAACACATTATAAATATATTGTATTTAGTGAGCTAGAGTTTTTTGATTAATTCTGTCATGTTTACTAATTAATGAGCCAAGGGTGTCTATGCAATTTTGTTACTCACTAATTATTCGTATATAAAAATAGTAAATTTAATAAAATGCCAGGTTAGCGGGTTGGGCTCACGGGTACGAAAATCAATACCTGTTACCCAACCCGTACTTGACCGAGTTTGAATGGATTGGGTCAGATGTGACCCAAACACTTAAAAAAAATGAACCGAAGTAATTGAGTTAGTTTGGGTCCACAAGTTAGCCATACCCACAAACACCCCTAGGAAAAAGCAAATAGAGAATGAATGCGTGTGTGGCCTAGAAAAGGTTTACCGCATCTCCACGATGGATGTCGAATTGTTTCGGTCACAGTCAAATTGCACAAGATCGGCCCCAATGCTCGATTATGGCCAGACTCAATTGTGTTATGTTTTTTCCAATTATATGAGTTCTTCTTATATAAGGGTTGCAGTTGAGCTAGATTTATGGAAAGAAGTGGTCTAAGACATCAATGATGGGTATTCTAATAATTAAGAGCTAGTAAATGTGATTTGCCTATTTAGTTGACGTTTGACCTGAGGTTAGTCCAAAAGTAAGACAATCCAAATTGGACGTGATTAATGATTGAATTATCTTAAAAACTTTTAAATTAAACACACACTTAATTTGAATAACCCTTGAATAGAATTCACCAATGACAAGCATTTTTAATTTGTAGTCTTTGCTAAGTCATATCCCCTAATCCCTTTACAAGTCGTCATTCTACCTATTTATTTATAAAAATTTGATTGAATTTTGTTATGCTAATTAATATTAATATTTAAAAACTCATTTATTTTCTTATTTATTATATGATAATAAATAATAAATTTGGCTCATGAGAATTTTTATGAAATTCTATTCTTTTAATTGATTGTTTTTAAAAGATTTTATTGATTATTATAATTATATTTTAAATAATATTTTGAGGAAATTTCTACTATTTTTTTGTGAAGTTTAGATTAAGGAAAGACACCTCCCTTGCAATGCCAAAAAAGACCACCAACCTCAACAAGGATTTATAGTAGAATTTACATATCATCTACCAACAGAAAAAATCTAAGAATTGAACCTAAGTCACAACTTGTATGAGCAGAATACTTGACCAGATGTATCAACCCTTGTTGACAAATTTCGACTATTTTGAAATGATATAATTTGAGATGAAAATATTTTATTAATTGTTTTGAGTAGATTTTCATTACTAATTTTTTTTTAACTAGGATTAAGGAATTTGATAATTTTGGATAAAAATAGAAGTTTGGAAAGATTTGATGAATATTTGAAGATATCAACAAAAGGATCTAATAATGATTTAATGAAGACAAATTTGGAGATATTAATTTATAAGGCATAAATTTAGGATTATTTTTTAAAATTATCTTATCTAAATCCCAAATTTGACGTAAATAAGGAAGCAACATTTATCTTTATGAACTATAAATATAGAAGTTATTTCACATTAAGGAAACAACTATATTTATGCTCTCTTATCTTCCCTCTACACTTATTCACTCTCTCTTTGAGTCTTTGCTGCTTCCCCGTAAGACTAACAAGGAAGTTGTAAGCAAGGAATTGAAGCTCATTTGCTTTTGTACCAAATGTAACCACGTTAGGGGGTGTTTATTTTTCTTATTTTTTATTCATTATAAATTCTTTTAGGATTTGGTTTTTGTTTTGTATTTTCATGTGACTTTGAATAACTAAACCCATATATACCAGGGCTATGATGGATCCTTTGTGTTGAATTATTTATTTTCCAATTTTAATATGAGTCTTCTTCTTTTTTTTTTTTTTTACTTTATTATTGGGCTTGTCTTAATGCTTTTTTGTGATACGTTGGAAATTGATATTCTTAATATAATTTTAGTTGATTGATCAGTGATCATATAGCAATTAATTGGTGGATTTATAAGATAAATCAGGTTAGGGGTTTTGGAAGATCAACCGTAATCTCTTCACTTTCAATCAGTTATTAAATTAACTAACTTGTTGGTACTTTATGTTCTACTAAATTGTTACTTTGTATGATCATTGAGAATAATAATGTAAAAAAATAATATTAACATTGTATAATCGTTGATTGCTAGTAGATTGAAAATAAATGGTTGGCAATTAAAAAGAAACACAAATTATAGCGAAATTGTGTAACATTAGCAAATGCATTGTTGAAATCAAATGTCATAATTGAATTATTGCTTGTAATTCTTTGAGTTCTTGGGATTTTTTCATTCTTTTTCTTCATTTCTTTGAGTTTTTCTTGATCCATATTATAACTAACCATTTTTTTTTATTGTCTAAATAATCAAAGATTTGGTAATATTAATACTTAGAAAATAGTCCTTATAGGGTGATATTTTGAGATATAAAATACTTTATATATTATTGGTTAACAAATGCACTTGTTCAAGTACAAATAGGGATCAACACCCCTAAAATAGATAGGAGATTTTCATTATTTAGAAAAAAAAATATATATATGACATTAGTGATGAATAAGTGATTATGAGAAAAAATCTTGAACCCTAAACACTTCAAATATAATTAAGCATTACAAAAAAAATATATATTAACTTAAATATACTTTTGTTCCTTATAATTTATGCACTTTTTGATTGTAGTCTTTATACATTTTTTTTTGCTTTTTTTTTTTTTTGTTGTTGATCCTTGTTGTTAGAAGTTGCCAATGAATGCTGACATGGCTAATAGTTGCTGACATTAGCAAGTGCCATGTCAGCAAATGACGATGTCATAAAATGTCACATTATAAAAAATGCCACGTTAGCAATACCTCATCATCAAAAATGCTATGTCAACAAGGACTAAAACTAAAAAAAATGTATTTTACAAAGACTAAAAATAAATAAAAAATTAATTTACAAGGACTAAAATAAAAAAAAAAGTGACATATTTTGAAGACAAAGAAAGATATTTAAACATTAATATATAATAAATACTTAAATATGAAATAAACCTACCTAAAAAGTTTAATATGAAATAAACATTTAGTGATGGAAATAGGCTAGACTTTGATAGGCTTGAGTCTATCCTAGTTCATAATTACAAAATTTGAACTTGGTCTATTTTCATGCTACAAGCCAATTTCTCAAGGCCTGGTTTGCCTTATTTCAAGGTTTGCCTAGCCTAAAATCCTACTTATGTGACCTAACCTATTTATAGGCTGTATGATGGTGGCACCATGATTTTTTCTTTCTACATATTTTCACAATAGAGTTGACCTATGGTGTCACCCTTAAATTGCCATTACCTTTAACTACCACCTAAAAATCATAGCACCAAGGCCATATTGTACTTCATCGCATCACACTTTGTTACCAAAGATCACCATTCACGCCTACACCGCAACAATCAACAATGTGACACAATCAACCATGGCAGCCATCAGTGAGACCTAAGCACAAACCACCAAGACATATTTTATAGAACCATATGTTAAGTCATGACTGTGGTGACAAGGAAAGGTTGCCTTAGATTTTTATTAGGAATTTGTCCCTTTTTCAGATGGAGTTGTGTGTGGTTGTTTAGTTGTGTGATCAAATACACGCTAACATTGTTTGTTTAAATAGGCTTGAGTTGTTTAAAAATTCAACCTTAGCTTGGCCTGACCTACTTAAGGTCTATAGGGGTGGAAAATATGTCAACTGCCCTGTCAAGGGTCAGACTTTCAAATAGGTTAGGCTAGGCCTTAAAAATTGACCCATAAAAGGTAAATAGATTAGACTTAAACTTTGTAATTATGAACTAGGTCACATTAAGGCATACTAAAGCCTAGCTTGACCTTGCTTGTTTTAACTCTTGCTTATTTCATCCTAAAGTTTTTAAACAACTATTTTATATAAACATTTATTTTATATTAATATTTAATTTGAGACTTAAATATCTCTTTTATCCCTACAAGTATGTCACTTTTTTCTTTTTAGTTCTTGTAAATTAATTTTTTGTTTTTAGTCCTTGTAAATCATTTTTTTATTTTTAGTCCCTATTGATTTGACATTGTTAACGTTACACTTTTTGATGATGTGGCATTTTATGATGTCATCATTTGCAACGTGGCACTTACAACCGTTAGCCACGTCAACAATTTCTAACAACAAAAAAATGTTCCAAGGACGTTTTAAAAGGAAATTTTTTTACAATGATTAAAATCAAAAAGTGAATAAATTATAAGCACAAAAAATATATTTAAACCTAAATATTTTATCCGAACTAAAGCAAAATTACCTCTCATAAAGAATATATGTCATCTCTAAAAAAAACAAAACTTATTAACTATGGTACCAAATTTAATTAAATGAGTATAACCCATAAAGAATACATGTCATCTCTAATGACCTCCCATAAAGAATATAAGTCATCTCTAAAAAAAATTCTTATTAACCGTGGTACCAAATTTAATTAAATGAGTATAACCCTAACTTCAAATTGTAGAAGGATGTTCATGTTTTATTTTTAAGGTTAGAATTTTTTTGAATAAATGGAGATATTTTTTATCTAAAAAATGTTATATGTTTATTTTTATTTTTATAAATAATGACACCTTATTTTAATTTTATTTTTTATTTTTAAAGATTTAATAAAAAAGCAAAATTTTATTATTTTTACATAAATGTTTTGAAAGCAACAAATAAATTAAAAAACATATTTTTATAAGAGAAATGTTAATAACACTCTTTCTAATACTTTTTTTTATTATTGATTAAAATTTATTAGAAATCATAAACTTTGATGAGTCTCACTTCTCATTTAATGACTTTTTCTCCTAATTTAGAAGTAAAACCCATCAAAACTTATGATTTTAATAAATTCAGTCATTAATAAAAAAGTATTAAAAAATGTTATAAAAAATGTGACTAGCATTCCTCTATTTATAATTAGGGTCTTGCTAACTTTAGGAATTCAGAATAAAAAGTTTTTATTGAAAATTATATTAGGAATGCATTGAAAACCACAATAGATGTTCATTAATGATATTTTTAATGAAAATTTTTTATTTTTTATTTTTTATAATGTCTTCAAGACACTGGTTATTATTTACCTTATAATTACTGTAAAAAAAAAAAAACTACAATACATTTTCTTAATCAAAACAACCGTCAATATTTATACTTTTCATATGCCCATTCAATCAACTGCCTAAATCAAACACTTGCAGAACAAAGGGGTCAATGGTGATGAATACCAAGGTAAATTAAAGTATTAAACTATTGGACATTATCCAGTGTGGACTTGAAGACCGGTGCAGCAGACTTGTTGAACTTTAATAAATTTCAATTTGACAACAAAAATGCTGACAAGGAGTCCACTACCTCTCAACTTTAATATCGATTTGTGGGAATCCCTACTTTGGTAAACGTGCTTTTCAATTATTGCGTCTTGGGAACTTTTTCCTTCTGCTCCCCAAAAGGCTTAGCCTATTTCTTCTGCACTTCATCATTATATGTGTGATACACGGTCACTAATATATTAAAAAAAGATTGAATAAGTTTTTCATACCCTAAAAATGGACCAATTTTAATTTTGGTTTTTTTTTTTAAATTTCTTTAAATAAAATTCTTCAAATATTAAAAATACCTTAATTAAATCTCTGTACTAAATTTTGCTTAATTTTTTATTAAATAATAGCCATATCAGCTTTCAAGTAAAATATGTTATGATCTAAGTGCCTAGTAATAATTTTTAATAAAAAATCTTGCAATTATTTTTGCTTTAGGATTAAAAAATTTATAGTTTAGGGTTAAACATATAATAATTTTATTCAAAAAGTATGTTATTAATCTGACTTAGACATAACAGTTGACAATGCCAATCACATCAGCAAATTATGGTGATTGTGAGGCTGATGTGACTATCATTTAACAGAAAAGTTAAACAAAGTTTAGTACAATGATCTAATTAGGGTATTTTTAATATTTGAAGGACTTTATTCAAGAAAAAAAAATTGAGGACTAAAACCAAAACAGATATATTTTTGGAGGACCAAAAACATATTTAACCCTTAAAAATTATATTTATTGAGAGGATTAATTAGAAAACTTATCCAAGATTGTATCAGAGAAAAGAAAATAGAAAAATAAAGAATTTTCTCATAAAGGAAAAGAAAAATAAAGAATTTAAAATTTAAATTAAAAAATGCAAATGGATTTTTTTTGAAAAATTTTAATTATTTCCCCCTTTTTTATTTCTCTTTAAATAAATAAAAAAAATACATTAATATTTGTGCTTTTTCTTTATTCTATTTTTTTCTCTTATTAAAACGTCCTATCCAATAAGTGTCCTTTAAAGTTAGGACACCAAAATAAAAAAATAATTTAAATTAGTTGAAAAGCTAATAGAAAACTAAAAAAATAGCTTAAAGTTGAAAAAGGTGGTTGGTAGCTAAAAATTGGTAGTTAGTAGCTGAAAGTTGTTAAGTTAGCTTATTGAATTATAGTGTTTGGTAAAATTATCTATTGAAGTAACTGATAAATGTAAAATGACATAAATGAACATAATTACATGGGATTTTTATATAAATTTTAATTTTATTTAATTGATAAAATATATTTGGAATAATTATAATTTCATTTTTTTATTAATTTTAAACTCTTGTAATTTTTTATATAAATTAATTTTTTAATTATAATTTTTGTTTCAATTATAATTTTTTTCGTATTATGCATTCTACTATTAATTTTATATTATATCTTAAAATATTTCTAACCAAGTTTAAAATAAAAATTAATATACTTAAGTAGATATCATGCTTTCGTTATGTTGATTAATGTAATAGTTAAATATCTTGAAAAATAATGTTAAAATAATATAATAAATAATACAAATAATGTAATGGTTAAAATAAATAGTGTAAGAAGAGAAATAAAATAAAATAAAATAAATCTTACCTTATGTAATAAGGTAATAAGGACATTAATAAATATTTTAAGGATAAAAAGGAGAAAAATATAAAAAGTTAGAAACTAGAAGCTAGCATTTTAAAAATGCTACTTGAAATAGTGTATAAAAAAAAGCTACAAACTACTAAAAAAGCTTGTTTACCAACCATTATTAACAATATTAAACAAGTTTTTTAGCTAGTAAAAAAAGTTAAAGCTAACTGAAATGGCCTACCAAACATGGTTTTAATCCTTTCATTTTATATAAATTTATATCTAATTTTGTTGGAACTAAAAACATATGAAACGTCTAATCCCTCAAGTTTTGAAGATAACAAAAATTATTAAATTTTAGAGTTCGTAAATAATTGCTCTCACATACATAGTAAAAAGTTTTTGAAAGCTTCCAATAATGTTTTATGAAAACTAGCGTCCAACGCGTCACTTTATACCAATCGTCTATTTGCCTTGTTTTAACATACGCGCTTTGTGCGAAAATAATCCAAATACCTTATCTGAGATGTCTTAAAATTCAACTAAGTTTTAATCGGCTTATTCTTGTATGTTTTGAAACTTATGTTTTATCCTTTTCTTATGAGATCCAACGTTCAAGTATCTCACATTAAATGAAAAGCAAATATGTTTTTGTCTATAAGTATAGCTTTGCAAGGAAAGTAAGTCAACTTATCAAGCTGTCAAATCAAAATAAGGAACATTCGGAAAAAGCAACCCCAAAATGCAGAACTACACCCTCCATTTTGGTGCAAAATCAAAAGTTGTTTTCTGTCTCATCTGCAAACTCAAAACATGTGCAACCATGCATAACAAAGCCTAAGAATGTGTCTCTGAAGATTGAAGCTCATATATCTCAATGGCTATCTTCTCAAGGCTATATATAACACTCAAGTAGATAGAATGAGAACAGCAACTAAAGAAAAAGAAACCTTTGTTGGATGATCATGCAAACTCTATTTTCATACTCTTTGCTTAGCAAAATTTTTGTAAACACTCTTATACTTTCATATCCTCACATTGTGAGTTGTATTCTATTAAACACTTTATCTATGTTGTGAAGTCTGAAGAGACTTGGTGACTAAAGAATACTTGGATTTTTAAGTGATCTTGGGTTGATCACTGTTGTAAGACTTGAAGAGGCTGATAGAATTCTTGTTTATAACCGAGAGGTTGCTTAATAGAAATCCTTCTA